>CM051260.1:26690873-26773373 GCA_027921565.1 Artemia sinica
CCTTAGCAGACGGGTTTTTCTGAGGTAACATCCATTTTTTTGGGGTCAAACAGAGAGAGAGTGGCGGTTAGTCTATATACAGTAACTTGATTAGTAGTTGGATTCAGATATAAGGAGTAATTTTCATTGTAGTTCATATTAGTAAGAGAATTGAATTCAGAGAGAGAATAGTTTATTTGAGAGGATATTAGTGGAGAAAAAAATGAGTGGTGCATTTACATTATTGGAGATTAATGATGGAACCGACAGCAGCAGCAGCAACGATATGCGAGTACCCAATGTAGCTGTGGAAATAACCGCTGGCTGTAGACTATGCCTTGAATGGGATAGTATGTATGCTAGGTACGTGATATCATTAAGCAAGTTTAAGCAGGAGGAGCAACTATGTTTTGCTGGAAAAGTGAATATTCTCCATATAAATAAACTTCGGTCAGCATTAGATGTCCTATCGAAATATATTGATGAGAACAAAATGCATCAGTGAATATTATTATTGTAATTATGTTCAATAAAAATGTTTCTAAATCAATGATATTTTTTTTTTTTCTATAGTAGACTAGCGTATATTTTCTAGAGTACAAAAAGAAATTCTGGTTAGTCTGAAGTTGGTTGTGAGAGTGTTAGGACTCTAAAAAATGGATAGATTCGAGAAAGAGCAAATCATGAGGAATCTAGTTCTTATGGAAAAACGTTTGATTCTAGATGATGATTTTCTAGAGTTGTCTATTCAAAGGAAGATATTTTCTCGGGGAATGCTTGTTGATATAATGAAAACTGATTCTCCGTCATTAGACTATGGTATGAAGCTTCTACGTCGTGGTCCAAATGCATTTACACAATTTATTGATATATTGATCACGACACGGCAAAATGATTTTGTGGATATGCTTTTAAACATTAGTTTTGAAATTTAGGACTTTTTTTCATGAGAAAGATGGTGCTCAAGGATGATTTACTCCTCTCTCTCTCTCTCTATCTGAGACAATTTTTGTTGTTGCTAGCTCAGTTTCATTGTGGTAGTGAGAGTGTCAACACATGACAAAATGTTAAATACATGTCCGTTATGTATGTACACACTGGGCAGCTGGTCATCATCATGTGAGAATTGCACAATGATTGACGAGTATGATGAAAAGTGTAGATTATGCAACCCGTGTAAATTGCATAGAGGATATGCTGTAAAAATTAAAGGTTGTAATTCCTGTCTTGAAGAGGTGTGTGATGATTCTCATCCTAGAGGCCACCTATGCTCCAATTGTCATTATGATAAATGTAATCAGTGGGAGAATACATATCCCGGTATGATTGGAAAGAATCCTAACCGTGATTTTAGTTTATTGCTACGAGATTGGTATCGTCATGGTTTTAGATTGTTCTGGGAGGAGGAAACCGGGTCAGCGATTCAACTGTTGGAACAACAAAAGAATATGGTTTCTACGTCATCGTTGTGAAGACAATGGGTGTTATGATTATAAGTCCACTGATTTTTATTTGGCTGTGAAGGAATGTGATTCGACACTTGAGGACACTGTTTGTGAAATTGCTTCAAATAAGCAAATTGAAACATGTGAATTCTATAGAATGAATGAGAATAGTATCATTGACTATTCAAAGAGATATGACAAGAGTGAAGTCACACTCTACTGTAGAAAATGTGACCCTGACATTGCAGTACATCAGGATCAGTACACTGTGAATTCAGATAATCTACCTGCACTAGTTGTTGTCAACAAATACCTAGTAGTGGATGAAATCTAAAGAGTAGAAAAGTCGTTTTATCATGTATATAAATTTTTTTTATTAATAAACAATTTCACATACATCTTTAGAACATTTTATTCTTAGGGCACTAAAATCAATATTAAATACACTTGTAAGTATATTCTCCACTAGAAAGTCGTTCAATCGAGGTAAGTCAACGTAGATGTTGAGAAACTGCTTGTAGGTGTAGCCACGACATCTGAACATGAAAAAGAGTAGTGCATGAAAGCCATATGTCTTAGTCGTTAAATCCTGTACTCTTCGTTGATTTTGAATAATGGTTTTTCCACTGCTTTCAATAAAGTTGCTGATGTATGGAGCGTAGAATTTATACGGTAGGCCAAGAGGATCAAAAAAATTCAATATTCTTCGCTGTTTGAAAGATGCAAAGCCAATGACCGGTCTTCAAAGTCGATGGACTGCTATTAAAAATGATTAGGGTATTGTTAACACTTGGAATTTTTCAATGAAGTCCGAAGGTATGCAATAGGACTTGTACTGGGACATGTATGGATCCATACTAAATACATTGATTGTTTGGTTTGTGTTCATGGTGCTAGGTCTAGTAGAACACTGCCGTCGGGTGTGATTTCCCAATAGGTTTCAAATTGACTCAGTGATATTAGCGTGATACTCTCAGTCAGAGCATCGGCAAATGTACACTCTAAACATACATTCCCTGTTCGTACTATACTCATATCCTGTGTGCCTGACAAGTCCAAAACAATAACCCCATGATTTTTTGAAAAACATTGAATCGGTTATTCCATTTTCAAATAGTTGAGAGTCATGATCTAGGGATTGCATGGTCAACTCGTACAGGGTTCTATAGGATTTTTTGTCAAATGATAGAGTGTACAGTGGAATACCATTCACTTGGCACACAAGGCTAGATAGACCGAAAAAATTAAAATCATGGGGGGATTCAGTCCAGGATCAAACGGCACTGCCACTCTTCACAAAGGCCAAAGCCAATTTTGATGGGATTTCTCCATTGATAAATGATGAATCGCTATAGCTACGAGAGCCGGTGGCAATGTGACGTTGATTGGTGATCGTATGGGGAATAAGAAGTTTAATGTTGTTACCATTGGCTCTTAGCTTTTCCACTGCCAATGCAACAGAGCTCATAACTTGTTGTTTTCGGACGTGGAGAATTACCGATGTGATAATGACATTTGCATCGGGTGCTGCAGGAAGTGTTTTTCTCAAAATGAAATTCGATGGGGCCATCTGTAACTTTATGTCAATCTTGACATTGGGGGTAGCCATTGGGATATATTGAATATCTCATGATTTAATTTTCCAACCAGATGATACTCTTGGGTCACTGCAGTAGTCAACTCACCGTCAGTATCAACACCTGATCGATATTCATAGCCCAATGATTGTCCTCTCAACTCCTTGTATGCCTTTGGCGTCATCATCATAAATTGTATGTAGCTTGCATAGTTTGATAAATTATTGCTAGTGCTCACCAATGTTCCATTAATAAATACATTAATTTGTTTGAATAGGTTGTGTAGAATACAGTTTTCATAGGAGAGACCATCGCCGGCATTTGGAGTTGTATTATCTGACTTTTTCTTCACCACAACATTTAAATCAATAAATGTTGACGACAAATCAATGAAATAGTCTTCATTGGAAAATATTTGAAAGTGTATATTTTCCGAGAGGGGCTGTTGGGGGTGAAATTGTTCATAATAGCCATACTTGACACTGACATCAACATTTTCAGCATTGAATAGATTCAATGAGGAACTAATTGATGGATATGATTCCTTTTGGGGGAGATAAGTCATCTTAAGAGAAGAAATCCTTCTTTGATCTAACAATCTTTTTCTTTTTCTTCTTCTTCTTCTGCTTATTGACCTTCGTTGTTTATTCCTCAAAGTCCTTGTTGATGTCCTTAGCTTCCTGCCTGGGTGGAGACTGATGAGTGAATGACGCGAACGCATCCTTTTCAATCCCTCCCCATTTTGTCGAGATTTTAGTTGCTCACCAACGGCTCTTGCTGAAGATCTAATATTTTCCTTAACACTCTCCTTGAAATTCTTACCCGACCCCCAGTCCTGTAGTGTGGAGGCAGCAAAATTTGATGCACCAGGTACAAGATATTTTCTGGCAAGGGGTAGTGCAGAACGAAATAGCCTAGCAAACCAGCTACCAAGACCATAGCCAGACATTGTAGTACGACCCTTGTAGTAGTCCAATCCATTGCCTATTTGACGTGGACTCAAGGCACCAACATAACAATCGATATCGGGACAGACAAATGGAATTCTCATATTGTTCATTTTAGGTGATTGTGCTGTCGTTGACAATGGGTCAAAAATGACATGTAATCACTGCTAGGCCTTTTGTTATTGCTAGAGGATCACCCAATTCACTTCTTAGTGTTAACTGGCAGAGTTCCAAATACGAAGTGTTTACAGGAACATACTGAAGATGCTTTATATTGTAGTGATGAATATGCTCTTGATTGGTTTTTCGTTCAAGAACTCGTAGGAGGGGAACATTTGAATTACCGACTCTCGATTTTTCCACAAATGAAGCGTAGAGAAATATACAAGTGTCTGTGGAGAAGGCAGGTGGTGGTCAGCAAAAATGAAATTAGTGTTTCCGGCACTTTTACCATTGATTATATTGGGCTTAAAGCCAAGAACATCCTTTAGGTTATCATTGAGAATAACCGTTTCGCTGGCAATAGGTGAACTAATGTAATCTTGCCTCCTCCTTTGAATAGTTGAAATGAAAAGCTCCTTTTTTACGAGCGGAAATTCTTTTATTAATAGAACGACATAAATCATTCATACAGGTGAGTTCCTCGTAGGGTAATTCAATATATGGATAATCCATCCAATTGATTTTTTGAATTTGTTCTTGATCACCTGAAGGTGGTGGTGGCCATTCATAGGGTCTAATTTTTATATCATCATATTTACGATCCTTTCTCAGGATGTCTTAGGTATTTTTGAGAATACAGTCGACAAGAGCACTTCATACGCACCGTCAAATTTGATGGCGGGGGAGAGTTTTGTCCAAAAATCACTTGTTCTATTCAAGTCATTGTAGAGAGGATCGGAAACGTTGGACATGAAAGTTACATAGAAATCATTGGGCATTGTCAATATCTTCAACACCGATCCAAGAATCAAAAATCAGAGTGTATCCTAGCCACCGAACAATTAACTGTTTCTTACCCCTGCGAGTATGTGTCTTTAATATCTTTTCAATTTATAGATTTCACTAGCATTTTTAACTTTTTGCAATTCATAGTCATAAAAGCCACCGAGAATCTCTTCATCTTTGGTATCACGCAGGCGATAAGTTATGGGTTTAGTGTCTAGGATTTTTGCCACTTTAAAAAGTTCGGTGGACCACAAGTAATTCCCCTTTTCAAAAACATTAGTTGTTCTATTAATTCGAACAGTATCACCAACATTGAATTTATTTTTCTTCTTGACAATCGTTTCATTGGAATACTGTTTAAGAAAGGTGTCAATTGTATCATGATCAGAATGATGAACTTCCGTTGGCGTAGAGTTGGACAATGATCGATGAGGTCGTTGATTATAAATCAACATGATTTTATCTAGATCATGAATAAAAGTCGGTGTATTTTTCAATGTACAATATCTTGAAATTAAAAGTCGAATAGTTCTTATCAATCGTTCGGCCAATGCAGCCTTTATAGGACTGTGACTATGATAGAGCAGTGTGCTATATTTTTCTAGTACTTTTGCAACATGGGGATTAACAAATTCACTACCGCGATCCGTTTGAATTTTTTTTATATGAATCCTGTTCGAGAATACTTTCAATAGCCCGAGCAACTTCAACACCTCTCTTTGATAGCAATGGAATTACATATGCATAGCGACTAAAAAAACACTGATTTCAAGTAGAATGTACTTGTACGGTGTATTGTGACGTCTTTGAAGCTCATCTAGAGTCAGGAAATCTGCTTGCATTATATGCAATGGGTAAAAGGCTTTAGTTTTTCGATATTGATTGGCACGAAGTCTATGATTTCTATGCAGAGTGTAACTTGATTCATTTTGTAGATAGTCGTGTACACTTTTAGTGTGAACACCAGTGACTTTGGAAAGAGTGGTGGGGGAACTTAAAACTCCCCGCCTCACCAATATTTTCATACACACCTTTCAGAACTTCAACCATTTGAACGTAAACACGTTGTGTAGCGTCCGCTACCCTTTTGTATACTGGCTGTTGGTGGTGATGGTGGAGGTAATGGTGACGTTTACTTGATACGTCTTCGCTTTTGTCTAGCTATCAGTGGTGTGCTAGTATCTTCCAAAATTGATTTAAAATTTATCTTCTTCTTCTTCTTCTTCATATTTTAATGGTGTCAATGTTGTTGATGATGATGATGATGATGCATGTTCATTTATTTTTTTAGAATTTGTCTATTGCTAATAAGACTTTTGGGGAAGTTTAATGTATTTAGAAAATTGTATAGATGAGCGTCAAATGATAATAGTGTTTTACGATTTGTAACCATGTCATAGATTAAATCAAGCAGATTATAGCTCTTGCCCTGAATTATAATCCCTTCCCCATTGCTCTCAACTTGAATTTGACCACTTTCCAAGAGATAGATTAGGAGTCGTTTACTTTGTTCACGATATGAGTGGGGCATTAGATTTCCAATTTTCAATACAATTGAATCCAATTCCTCCTTCTTTAATTGTGTTCCAGCAGCAGCAGCAGACTCTTGAGAAGATGGTTCTTTTTTTTGATCAGCAGCAGTGGGCTTCGACCGATAGGACCTGTGTTTGTCCACTCGGCGAAGTGCATCTTGAAGTAAAAAGCAGTTTTTTATCATCCTCAATATTTTCATTGTCAAGGAATTTACTCAGATTGTTCTCAAAGTGTTCGACGGGTGAGAGAGCTAGTTCTATTGGAGTCAAATTTATAGGGTTTTGCCATCTAGAGAAAACTGTTTACAAGTCCTGCAATTATTGGCAGTAAAAGTGTGAAAAAGCTACCGCCCGCCTGAAGAAGTCGTTTCCTTTTAAAATTCTTTCCTTTCTTTTTAGAGGCCAATGTACGTACAATGGAAAAATGTTGCTTGCCTGTTGCTTAACTACTTCTGGCAGTTGAACATTACCCTCGGTCAAATTTTTAAACAAAGTTCAGATATTAGATTAATGAAATCATTGTCAATACCGTGTTTGAGTATTGCTTTCCTAAGCAGAGGTTTTGAAGTGCTTAGAACTGAAAACAAATGTCTATTTTCATGTAGTTTTCTTCAGTGTCATGATAGCGACTAATAGGTCTTTTTAGTGTTCACAGGGAGATATACTGTAATTTCATTGTCGAAAATATCTGTGACTACACGCAGATCCTCGGGTGTATTTTGATTAAGATCCAATAGGATATAACCGTGGGGTTATTAGTTGCCTGATTGTATGCTGAGAGCAGAAAAAAATTTAGGGGCACCTGGATAGATTTGTTTATGAGGGTTATTAGCGAGCTAGAATCACGAACAACTCTGTAGATGATATAGTAGGTGCAGTTCAAAGCAAGTGTTCGCATACATTTGCTCTGATGAAAGAGATTGTGTAGAACCAGAGTAACGGAAATCTGTTCATGATGAGAGCGAACAGTGAAACAATTGCAGCATTTTCCTGGGACCATTGTTCAATAGATTCAGCCAGATCGTCAATGATCAGCCAAGAGTTTGGTTCAATAATGTTGAAAACATCAAGTCCCTGTATGAATTGTATCTGCACCGATCCCATGGCAGCAATTGCTTTTATTTTATCGTATGACTCCTGCTAAATACTATAGCAATAGTAGATTTTTTTCGGCTTTTCCACAAACATTTTATCGCAATTTTTAATTATTTTTAGTTAAGGGTGTTGTTTTTTTGCCCGACATTGAGGGCCCACACAGAAAACGATCTGAATGGTGTTTTTTAGATTGATACATGTTCCCTTCAACAGTTCACCTGGACAACTAACTGTAGACTATGGCTGTCTAATGACTAAATAACTTCCCTACTACTACTCTGTTCTTCAAGACGAATAAAGAATCATATTTTCTTTTATTATATACATAGAAAAAGTAACAATACATTGAAAAAAAAGCACATTAAAACATGAAAAAATACACTTTTTTTAAATTCATTTATAATAAAAAAATACAACATTTATATAGGCACACAGAGAAAAAAAAAACACTTGAATACTTTTTTTTGTTTATTTATAGAGAAAAAAAATACAGCATTAAATTAGAGAGCACTTGAAAAAATATCACTTTTTTTGAATGAAACATTTACAAAAAAAAAATCTGCTCTAAGTAAAAAAAAAAAAAAAACGATGACTTTGATAGTGGCGGTGCGCCCCCCGCTGGCGGCGGCCGCCCCCCCCCCCCCCCCCGTGGCCGGGCCGCGAGCCCCCCCCCCCCAAAAAAAAAAGTTTTAGGAAATAATTTACAGGACTTTATTTAAACCGAGACTTTCCCTATGGGTAACACATTCGGACCGGTCTGAAGTTAAATAGTGTCCAAGGGGGAGGGTGGTCACACCGTCTTGACAAAGATAGACCTTGTCGGAAATGGTACTCATGGAATTTTTTCTACATTTACAGTAAAGTTCCTGTATTTGAGAGAACGAATTGCCAGCAATTTGGCTCGTGGAATTGTATTTTCAACAATACAATTCCTATAAATGTCCATGTCGAAATTCTTATCCACATAGCGCATGGGCACTCCTTTGCAACGTTTCTTGATTTCCTCGTCGTGTGTCTGTATAAAGTACGACTTCGGACTTACAAACATACCACGGGAAATCATGTCGCTTCCCGTTTCTGATTTAAAAAATAAAAGCTGATTTGGTGCCCGACGTTTCACTAGCTCTGGGTAAAGACCACCCCAATTGGTGTAGTCCATCCGTGAGCTGATAATTTCACCGTGCGCCAAATCATCAATTAGATTTGGAGTTTTTACTTTTAAAATTAGAGAATCCGTGTCCCCGTAGCAGACCTCTACTTGCCCCTTTTCCGGCCACTGTACCCTAGCCACATTGTAGTAGAATTCCAACATGAGCTTTTTAGAGATCTCCAAGATCGCACTGCCTGCAGCAATATTTTTATTCAAGACAATGCGTCTTTTTTTTCCTATTCAAAAGTACCATGTCCGGGCCAATGATTGTGAAGGAAGTGTAATTTGGATCGGCAATAATTCGAGCACATTGTTCGGGATCGGTCACGACGTCACAACGATTCCTATTGCGAACACTCTCACACATTTTGACGAAAGCCGAATTCAAAATGAGTTTATAAATTTCTTTTTCAGCCTTCGTCTGCGCTGCAGAACGTTTATTGACCAAAGTGTCAACAAACGTTTTCAGATAGGGTTTTTGACTAAACTGGAGTGCTCTGTGAACCTTTGTGACGTTGAAACCGTTGTTGCACATCCATTTTAAAGCTACATGATGTACAACTATGTTTTTTTTTTGGCAGAAGGTCAGCAATAAGTTGCTTTGTTTTGAAGGTGTCCAATGCAATCCGTCCACCTCGACTAAACGCCTATTGCGAGGGCTCAAAGAGTCCTTAGTCACAGGTCTATTGATGCAAGGGAAAACAAAATCCTTTACTGAATCGTGAAGCTCGACTGGTATCTCTCCATCAATTTCAAAAAACCATCCAACCGGTCCATTCTCCTCAACACTGTCGTCGCCAATGTTGGGGAAATTTTTTTTGGGGAATTGGGAGCTTGAGGGTCATTGAGCCATTTATAGTCGCCGCAAGGTAGTGCAAAATGGGACATGGCCGAGGGGTAGAGAGAATTCATATCAAGGAAAAACTGCATCCGATTTTGTCCCCGTCTTCTCTCCTGTTGGATTAGTTTCCAAGATACGATCCCCGTGAAAACAAAACCCCCTCTCATTGACCTTTCAATGAACAGATGCTGATCAATGTCTGTGATTAGCCCAATTTTTTCCCCACTAATTTTTAGGATAAGGTCCATCACTAGATGAGGAGATGAAAAATAATAGTCCAAATCAAGATTAAACTCCTCATTGATTTTGTCCGTATTTTTACACATAATATCTAACTGAGTTAACACGTCACTCGACGAATACAGCTTGCAGTAGTCAAACCCATTTTTACACCCCCCTCTGCCCAAACTTTTTTAGCAAACTGTGTTCCTCGGGGGTGCAACTACGATCGTGAAGACTGTCGTAAAACGATTCAATTGAAGGAATAGTTTCCTCGGCGAATCTCGACATGGAACAATAATTATCATAAGGATATAAGCCCTTGACCGTTAACAAATCATATAAATCATTTGGAAATTGTTGCTTGAGAAGGGGGAAAGCATTGCAACCGTCCTCGTTTTTCTGCACTTGAATTAATTCGCTCAATGATTTGGGGAAAAAACTGTAGGAATCTAAAAAGCGAATTTTATTCGTGTACTCAACGTCGGCTTCAACAAATTTCCACATAAATTCCAAAACAAGCAACTTTTCCGCTGATTTAGGTATGATTTTGTAGGTAAAGCTGTCTATCACCCATGCATCATCATCTACTGTTCTATTTCTTTGAAGACGTGCCAATGCTGGTAGCACATACTTAAGAATCATAGTTAGAGTTATGTATAAAAACCGGAAGAAAAAGTTGCTGTTTAATTTTTAAATTACATGAATTGTGTGCCCCACCCCCGAAAGTTACTTTTTCCCGTTGAATTGGGATCAATAAGGTGATTGTGATCCTGCACCGCGTCTTTTGGGGCAAGAGCACCTTTACAAACCCATCAAATTGTCCCCTTTCCAACACCAGTTGCTCTTTATCTGACAATGTCATTGGGTAGTTGGTGTGAAGCAAATCGTGAAATTGCGCCATTTGCTGTTTTTTATTAGGAAACCAATAGCTTTTCCATGCTGCCCTCCTCATCCATAGTAGAAAAAAAACTCTTCCAATTGCATTTTATTGTTGGAAACGCGACGAGCGTGTGCGTAGGGAACACGCAACTAGTTTGTGTTCCTTGACTATATTTGGCTTTGATGGGTCTGATACCTCAACCAGTCTTGTTTCACAATCCAAAGATATTTTATCAACTTGTAGCAGGGAATTTTGGAAATTTTTAAATTGTAAAATATCTTCGCCTTCTGCCGGCATTTCAATTCTTTGATTCCCATGAATTTTGCAATTGCTCATGTGATCTGAGAATGTTTGTTCATTTCTAAATGGGGGGGAAAGGCAAATGGGGCAATAGAGACGTTCTCCTTTATTTACACCTTGGGATAGGAGTTGACTTATTGCTGTAACGGGGAAAAATGACCATAAGAATTTACATCTTTGGGAGGCTCGTAAATAACCCATACCCAATTTTTTAACATTTTCCATCGTCGGTGTCCTCACCGAATACAAAACCCCTTTTTTATTTGTTTTTTTCCCCCATCTACAAATTCAGTGTCATACTGGAGAACAACCACCCCCACCCCACCCCAAGATTTTCATTGCTTTTTCGAATATGCTTATTTCTTTCAAGGACACCGGATACTTTCCCTCTAAACAATCAAAATTTACTTTAGGGAAATTTTTTCCCCCGTTACGTGCAAGTTCGTCGAGATTTTTTACTGTTGAATCTTTTTTTTAATTTTTTATGGGCTGCTGCTAAAAATGCATACTTAAAACATTGCAGCCCTGTTTCAAAATTGAAACCCTGAACCCCTTTGGTAGCCGACAAATCTGGGTGACATTTTATTTTTAGATTACCCGCTCCCCCTTAAAATAAAGTTTTTTTTAAATCTACTGAGATTCAGATCCATGCGTTCAATGTATAAAATTGTGGACCCACTTCCTCTCTCATTAAACGTGTCCAAAGTTGAAATTAGTTTATTACCCAGTTGAAAAAGTTGTCTTCAAATTCGTTTAGACCTGGGTAAAAAGTCTGGTTGCCTGTTGAAAAATGAAAATAAAAAATATCCCCGGATGTTCCCTTCTGTAAATAAAATTTTTGATTCACCATGCTTTAACACCCCCTTGACCTCCCCATTTCTGAATCTGAATCTCAATTTGCGCTCGAATTCTGTCGATATAGCTATGGAGAATTTTCACAGGGTCAGTTAAAATAATGCCAGCGTTTTTCCTCGGGAGGGTTAAAATCTACCCTATACGTTTGCAGGTGACTTAGAGCAGATTCTAACAAATAAAATTCACGCAATTCCGGGGACATAGCACTATTTTCATGTCCTGCACCTGTTTGTACAGGACTCAATTCACTAATAGTAAAGTTGTCATCAAAAATGTCCCCGGAAAAATTAGGCCCAACAATTTGCATAAGACTGTCCATTTCTTCAGCTGTAAATTGAAAATCCAGAGGGATATCAAATAAACGTACCTTCACTAACATCATCATCCGGCGAGAGGGGACAATTACCCATGATACTTTGAAGTCCCGGTCCAGGGAAGGCAGAAGTTTTCACAGCTTCCCCCTGAAACAAGAAAATGAATGGATTAAGTTTTTTTTCTTTGACGAAAGTTTTATCACAATTATAACACACTTTTTTTTGCTTATAGCATTATTTATCAAACGAATGCATAATAAATTACAAATTTTTGCTTATAGCATTATTTACAAAACAATGCATAATAAATTACAAATTTTGTTAATAACACACACGCACACATGCGCACACACTCACACAACACACTCACACTTACACACACACACTCACACACGCACACGTTCACATACACGTACACACATTCACCACGTTCACACACACACATACACACATGCGCAGACACTCACACATTCACACACACTCACACACTTACACGCACACTCACACATACACACAACACACATGCACACACACTCACACATGCACACACACTCACACATGCGCACACACACTCACACTTACAACACACACGCACACACACTTTTATAGTGTTAAAAAAATGGCGAAAAGGTTAATTCATTAACCTATAGAAAAAAGGTTTTATTTTCTATGCGAAATAACCATTATTTTATAAAGTTAAAAAAAACATGTTAATTTTTTCACCCCATCCTCAAAACTCAGTTCCTCCTAGAATTATTTAAACTAAATACTTGCCTCGACCCCCCCGCCCCCTTAATAAAACTCAATTCCTCCTCCTAGAATTATTTAAACTAAATAGTTACCCCCCCACCCACCCCCCTCAGAAAGTTCAGAAAGACACAATAGCCTTTAGCTGTAGTGGAAGCATTTTTCTACTCGTAAACTAATTTTTAAAACTAAAAGTTACCCCGGGGAGAATTAACATTTTAATATCTCTGACATACACTTTTACGATGTTGAAAAATGTCGAAAAGACTAATTCATTAACCTATAGAAAAAAAATTTTATTTTCTATGTGAAATAGCCATTATTTCATAAAGTTAAAAAAAAATGTTCATTTTTCACCCCATCCTCAAACTCAATTCCTCCTAGAATTATTTAAACTAAATAATTGCCTCCACCCCCCTCCCACAGAAAGTTCAGAAAGACGCAAAAGAGTGCTTTCTTTGCTAATAAAAAAATGCATTATATTCAGCTATCTCTGAGGGGAGCAGAGAAATTTAAAAACGCTGGTCGGGGAGTGGAGGGGAGATTAAACATTTTAATATCTCTGACATACACTTTTACGGTGTTTGAAAAATAGCGAAAAGAAAATACTTAAAAAAAAACAAAAACAAAAGTTGGATAGAAATAGGTAGAAGCTAGAGGTGAAAATACTCACGTTTCCAAATTCAGACTGCTGTTGAGTGCCGTCCGTTTCTTGCATAGATGTGGTGGCAATGTCACTGGCCTGTACAGGTGAGCAGTGGGGCTCCCCATCATGTGAGCAACTATCCATTCTCTTTCAGCTTTCTACCTGACTGCATAGGAGTTGGCACTGGTGAGTTTTGAGCAGGCAGCGTCGGTCTGGAATGGATGTGAGTGGCCCCCAATGGACCACCTATCTCCACTTGTTGTATGGAGCGACGTCGTTAGCCTTAGCTCTCTTTTCTGGAGGAGAGTAATTGTAGGAATCCTCTTCCTTAAAAAACAAGGCAAAATTTAGCATGAAAAATCTGTAGTGCAGGATTTTTTTCTGCTCGTATGTTTCCCGAATATATTAACACATATCATTTTTCCATACCATCCAACCAAAATCAGTTCCTCCTAGCATTTTTTAAGTAAATAATCATGTATAAGTTAGATTTTTCGAAAATAAAACTCAATTTTGAGAAAGCTATTTTTAGCCAACAAATTTGTAAACATGCTCTTCTTAATCAGATAGTGAGAAAACATCCCTTTACAGATAGAAGAACGTAGTGATTTGATTATTTTATTGATGAAACTACCCGTCCTGTTTGAATATTACCACCTTTCTTCAGGTGGAAAGGATGAAAAACGATTTGATTATTCTTATAGCGAAACTGACTGGCCCTGTTTTTGAATATTTACCGAAATTTGATGAAAAAAAACAGGGACTTTTTAATTAGAATAGGAAGCTTTTTTGAAAGCGCTAACAGCTTTAGCGTAAGAGCAAGATATTGAGGAGAGGGGCGACCTTTCATATCTGCCGAAACTAATATGCAAATTCTATTTTAATTTTTCATATACAACGAGTCAAAATCAAAGTGAACATGCCTCTTTTTTTTTGAATATTTACTAAAATTGAAATACATGGACCGTTTAATATTTAAAGAAGGAAGCTTTTTAAAAGAGGTAACAACATGGTGAAAAAAAAAGTGTAAGGAAGGAATTTCTTCCTTAACTTAATGGGGAGACAATTTCTTTTTATTATAATAATGAGAAAATTTTACTCACCAGAATCTGCTTAGAATATTCCATATCTATGTAAATGATCGCAAAAATACCGATACTGATAAGTTGAATGAACTATTCAAACTGTTGAAAATCCTAATTTGAAACCTGAATATATACAAAAAATAATTGAATATATTGGCAGCTAAAAAAGACGCACCGGTTTTTCTGACACGGATTTACCCTAAAAAAAACATGTATATCATTAAATAGAAATCTAGTCCACGTAAATTATGTCAAAAAAAACTTGTCCTTCATCAAAGTGAAAGACAAGTCCTCAAAGTATAAGACCATGTCCGGTTGGCCTAGAAACATATCTGGTTGGCCCGGAATGTGAGGGAGCTCTGAATCTCTTTGAAATGGTGTATACAGGGTATAGAAGTATAATGTTGATTACTACTAACACCAACAAACAGCACTAGAATCCTGTATGGGGAATTGAAGATATTTTCTTGTGCTGTTTTCGAAATTATGACTTTTTAGATGTAGATTTGATTAAATTCAAATAAAATAATTTTACGTAAATGAACAAAAAGCCAGAAATACCACACCATTACACACAGGCAGCTGATTCTAACACAGAAACGCGCAAAGATGTGTTAGTTTTTGATTATATCACACACAGCGCAATAGTGCTGCATATGTGGAGAGCGATGTGGGCACAATATATTATTTATTCGTTTACTTTTAGTTTGAAAAAAAAACTGTTTTTTTTTAGTTATTTAGTTTTATATAATAGAACAAGACTTTTGTGTCTTCAAAACTTGATGTTTTCCGTGACAGTTCCCTTTCTTTTATGAAAAAAAGAAGAAGATTGCATGCTAAAATAAAGAGTGCATTCTAGTCAACTCTGCGTCCAGTTTGGATGTCTCATATAGGTTTTTCGCTACGAAAAATCGGTCGTTTTTTTTGTTTCCTTAGTCTCCCATAAAACAACAACAAACAAGATTGGAATCCTGTATGTGAATTGAATAAGTTTTCTTGTGCTGTTTTCGAAAACTATGACTTTTTTTAGATGTAGATTTTATTAAATTTAAATAAATGATTTTACGTAAATGAACAAAAAACCAGCAATGCCACACCATTACACACAGGCAGCTGATTCAAACACAGAAAAAGCAAAGATGTGTTAGTCTTTGATTATATCGCACGCAGTGCAATAGTGCTGCATATGTGGAGAGCGATGTGGGCACAATGTATTATTTATTCGTTTGTTATTTTTTTCTGACTAGTGCCCTTTGTACAGAAGAAGCTGTCGCAGAAACTTCGAAAGGAGCTTATGCAATTGGAATTCGAAAGTTCAAGCATCCTTTTTAAGAGTCAAATGTGATTAGAGAGCAACCATCCCTCCACCCCCAACCGTTATTTCCCAAAATATATCCAAAAATATGTTCAGATAGCCATTTTGTTCAACATAGTTAAAAGGCTCGGTAATTATGTTTTTGAGGATGACAACCTCCACACAGCCATCAGGGCAAAACCTATAAGAGTAGTATTGTATGAATAGATACAAGCGGACAGTATCCCTGTCATTCCAAGGGGACAGTACCCCCATCATACAAGTGGCCTATGATTCCGAGCAGACATATAACCTAACATTCCAAGTGGACCCATTTTGGAGTTACTAGTTCCTCATATTCTCTCTCTGAATTTAACAAGAGCCGTAATATATTTCTGGAAGGAACTTTTTCTCAACGAAAAAATACCATTACTCTGAGCAGACGTATAAGAAATCATTTCAAGCGACATTATTATCTTAAGTTTTGCGATAGGGAATCCTCCGAGTTTTTTCTGTAACAATGCCAACATTCTGAGCGGATCTCCCGTTATCTCTAGCGAATGTTTAGAAGTGAATTTGAAGTGACATTATGTCTTATAAATGAAGTTTTGTAGTGGATTCTAATCAACAATTGGATGAGTTTTTTTTGTATTCTAATGGTATCGAACCGATTATTGATTATTGACTATTGATTATTCATTATGACTACAACTGGGCAGGTATTATTATTGTAATGTAATGGCCATATGTTTTTCATTAGATGAAGAGAGCGCTACTCTTTTCTTCCTTAATGGTTTAAGATCATGAAAAAGTTTTAACGGCGATTCCCCCAATACTGCCAAATACATCACCAAAGTTATAGATGTCGTTATTGTTAACTTAAGTTATAGATGGTGACATGTTTTCTTTTCCAACGATACGTTTTTTAGCTTCTAAGCAACTTCCCCTTGGTTACATGAAATTTGTGTTTGATCTAGGAATCGAACGTGAGACGCAAGGTTTCCTATGGTAAAAGAACGACACGCTACTTGACTGAGCCAAAAAGCCATTGAAAATATTATGATTTTAGAAATACATTCTAATGCATTCAATATATTGTTTCCGAGACGATGGCCAACTGATGTTAAGCGTCACAATATCGTGACAAGTTGTTTGCACAATCGATTTATCAATTTTATTTTTGGCAAGTATTAACAGTGATATGTTTCCGGGCGTCATTTTTGGCATCCTCCTGAGAATATACTGACCACGATGATTTGAGATGCATACTCAAATCATCGGACCTGTGCACATTGATTTTCGATTACCAGGCTTGCGCATGAGTTTGGGTCCTCACATTCTAATCCAGGACCCTAAGTCCCCATCCAGGGCTCACTGTCCCCACTCCAGGGCCCCGAGTTCCCACCAGGGTCCCAATTCCCAAACCAGGGCACTGATTCCCCACTCCATGCCACCCCCTCCAACAACCCAAACCATCCCCCCAGACCCCTCGAGCCCCCCCCCCCCCCCACACACTTATATACAAAGTTTCTTGGGTTGGGTAGGTCTTGGTCTGGTTTGGTCTGAATATCTAGGATTGACCCTGATTTTTTTTATGAATTCGTCTGGATTTCAATGCATTGGTTATGATTTTCTAAGGGATTTTCCTGGATTTTTATCGACCGGTCATGATTTCTATAGTTTTGTCTTGATGTCTGGTTTGGTATGGATTTTCAGGGTTTGACCCTGATTTTAATGAATTTGTGTGGATTTCTATGCATTGCTTATGATTTCTAAGGGATTTTTTCTGATTTCTATGTATTGGTTATGTTTTTTTATGAATTGTCAGGATTTCTGTGTATTGGTCGTGATTTTTTTAGAGGTTGGCCATGATTTCTACAGTTTGGTCTTCTTTTTTATGAATATGTCCGAATTTTAAGGGGATGGCCCTAATTTCTACAGTTTGGTCTTGCTTTTTATGAATTCGTCTGGATTTCTATGTGCTGGTCATGACTTTTTAGAGGTTGGCCATGATTTCTGCAGTTAGGTCTTTATTTCTATGGTTTGTTCTGTATTTCTAGGGTTTGCCCTCATTTTTTTTATGAATTCGTCTGAATTGCTATGCATTTGTTATGATTTCTATGAATTCCCCTGAATTTTGTATCCATTGATTATGATTTCAATGGAATTTTTCTGAATTTGTATGGACCACTCATGATTTCAATTATTTTGTCATGATGTCTGGTTTGGTCTGGATTTTTAAGGTAGACCCTGTATTTTAATGAGTTTGCCGGGATTCTATGCATTGCTTGTGATTTCGATGAAAATTTCCGGATTTTTATTGATTGATTTTTGTTTTTATGAATTCGTCGGGATTACAATGTAACCTAGCTTAAAAGCAGTTGACTCAACGCAACCTATCTTAACATTCAGTTATACTGACATCTATAGTTAAAGCTGAAAAGATGACAGCACTTGAGGTAGTGAAAAGTTTTTTGTTTTTATGTGGCTGCCTCCGTTGGACTCTGTGGTTGGTCATCGAAAGTGTATTGTATGTTTTCGATCAATATTAAATGTGCACAAAATGGATAAACACTTACGTATTATTTGAAAGAAAAGATTGAAGATGAAGTATTTCAAGAAAGTTTGTGCACATGATAGTGTCATTGTAGCATTAAATGCTGTCAAAGACAAGTATTTGAACTACGAAAAAAGCACTAGCGTTAACAGTATTGGAAATGCGCGCATTATCATGACAGTAAGAAAATAAATTTCGTTGGAGTACCGAAAAAATTAACTCTTATGATGGTAGATATGCGAGAATGAGATCTCTAGAGATGATATCACTCACAGAGAATACCAACATAAAAACAATAATTAATGAAGAGGCGCATCTTCTTGTTACTGCTTGTGGTAACACGTTACCCAGTGATAAACCCTATCACCAGATTTCGGGTATTAACATTCTACGGAAGGTGCAAAGAAGACAATCATACTCCTCTACTACTATCATAAACCATAGCTTGTCTTCGTGCTGGAACTGTTACCTGTGTAAAAATAATGTGGTAATAGACAGTTAAATTGCAGGCAAAATAAAAAAGGCATTGGCAGAAAATATCAATAGGAATATAAAGATGAATCGATGAAAAACAAAGCGCAAGCAAACATTACTACTATTGTCGACCATTTATCATGAGATACAGTCAATGAATCCTATAATACCAATGACAAAACTCATATTGAACCTGTAGCTAAAACAATGTTAAAAGTCGTGTATGACACAGAATGGAATAAGTGCCATCTCATGAGAAAACATGATGAACCATTTTATGAAACGAATTAAAAAGCATTTAAATTTTTCACATGATATTAGTAACATGTAGCATTGTATATGTCCCCCATTTCAATAAAAAAATCTCATTGTCTTAATTTGTTATGTTTCCATTATTTTCTTAGGATACGCTAGCAATTCCATCAGTCTGTGTCTGACTGAATCGTGATAACTGTTTTGTTAGGTCTCAA
This sequence comes from Artemia sinica, assembly GCA_027921565.1. Lineage (NCBI taxonomy): Eukaryota > Metazoa > Arthropoda > Branchiopoda > Anostraca > Artemiidae > Artemia > Artemia sinica. The sequence continues at coordinate 26,710,232 of CM051260.1, forward strand.
ATGTATTTTTTTCATTGTCTTCTGTTTTCTTAGGTTTCATATTAAAAGTTTTTTTTTTTTTTCAAAGTGTCTTCTGTTGTTTTAGGTTTCACCTTAAAAGTTTTTTCAGTGTCTTTTGCTTCGTTACTTTTTACCTTAAATTTTTTTTTTCAAAGGGTCTTCTGTTTTGTTAAGTTTCGCCTTAAAAGTTTTTCCAGAGTTCTGTTTTGTTAGGTTTCACCTTAAAAAAATTTTCCAGTGTCTTTTCTTTTGTTACGTTGTACCTTAAAAGTTTTTTTTCAAAGTGTCTTTTGTTTTATTATGTTTCACCTTAAAAAGTTTTTTTAGTGTCTTCTGCTTTGTTTATGTTTCACCTTAAAAGGTTTTTTCAGTCTTCTGTTTTGGTACTTTTCACCTTAAACTTTTGTTCGAAGTGTCTTCTGTTTTTTTAGGTTTCACCTTACATTTTTTTCAAAGTATTTTTTTTTGTTAGGTTTCACCTTTGATATTTTTTTCAATGTCTTCTGTTTCGTTAGGTTTCACCTTAAATTTTGTTTTCAAAAGAGTCAACCTTTTTGTTAGGTTTCACCTTAAATGTTTTTTTTTTCAAATTGCACTTCTATTTTATTAGATTTCACCTGAAAGGTTTTTTTTCAATGTGTCTTCTGCTTTTGTTGGATTTCACCTTAAATGTTTTTTTTAAGTATTATTTTTTGCTAGGTTTCAACTTAAATTTGTTTCAGTATCTTCTGTTTTGTTACATTTCACCTTACAAGTTCTAGATGAATTCATAGAAATCCTAAGCATTACATAGAAATCCAAACAAATTCATAAAAATTAGGGTCAACCCTAGAAATACAGACCAAAGACATTAAGACATAACTGCAAAAATCAAGACCGGTCCATTGAAATCCAGGGATATCCCATAGAAATCATAACCAATACATAGGAATCCGGAAGAATTCCTAAAAATCATAAACAATGTATAGAAATCCATACACAATTCATAAGAATCCTTGTCAGCCCTAAAAACCAGACCAAACCAAAGACATCAAGACAAAACTTAAGAAACATAACCGGTTCGTACAAACCCATAAAAAAATCCCAAAGAAATCATAACCAATGCATAAAATACTAGTCGAATTAATAGAAAAAAAATCAAGGGTCAACCCTAGAAGTCAAGATCAAACCATATAAATGAAGACTAAACCATAGAATCAAGACCAAACTGTAGAAATCCCGGCCAACCATAGAAATCCCGACCAAACCATAGAAATCAAGACCAAACCGTGGAAATCAAGACCAAACTGTAGAAATTAACGGCCAACTGTAGAAAATAAGGCGAACCATAACCAATAGATAGAAATATGAAAGAAGTAATAGAAATCATAAGCAATGCATAGAAATCCACACAGGATTCATTAAAAATCAGGGTTAACCCTAAAAATCCACACCAAACCAGACATCAAGACAAAACTATAGAAATCATGACCAGTCCATACAAATCCAGAAAAATCCCATAGAAATCATAACCAATGCTTTGAAATTCAAGGGAATTGATAGAAATCATAACCAATGCATGGAAATCCAGACGAATTCATAAGAAAAAAAAAATCAGGGCCAACCCTAGAAATCTAGACCAAACCATAGAAATCAAGATCAAACCATAAAAATTAAGACCAAACTGTAGAAATTATGGCCAACCTCTATAAAATCATGACCAATGCATAAAAATTCCGACAAATTCATAATAAATCAAGAACAAACTGTAGAAATTAAGGTCCCTCCTCTTGAAATCCGGACAAATTCATAAAAATCAAGGACCAAACTGTAGAAAATAGGACCAACCCTAGAAATCCAAACCAAACCATAGAAATCAAGACCAAACCGTAGAAATGAAGGCCAACCTCTAAAAATATCATGATCAATAAATAGAATCCAACGAATTTATAAAAATCCTTACAATCTGGAAATCTGGAAGATTTAATAGAAATCATTAACAATGCATAGAAATCCTCACAAATTCATAAAAATCAGGGTTAACCCTAAAAATCTAGACCAAACCAGTTTCATCAATACAAAACTAAAGAAAACATGACCGGTCCTTAGAAATCCAGAAAAATCCCATTAAAATCATAATCAATGTAAGAAATTCAGGGAAATTCATAGAAATCATAAAAAATGCATAGAAATCCAGAAGAATTCATAAAAATCAGGACAACCCTAGAAATCCAGACCAAACCACAAAAATCAAGACCGAACCACATAAATCAAGATAAAAAAAAAGCTGAACAAATTTCAGTTTCACTTGAATGAAAACGATTTGGAAAAAAAATACGACTGGCATATCTATATAATCCTCATTTTGTATTTTTTAAGACATCACAAGTGATTCTTTTTTGTTATAAGTATATTTAATACTTATATGCATGCTACTACTAACACTAACACCACTACTTATTTTACTGCTACTACTACAGTACTACTACTACTACTACTACTACTATTACTACTACTACTATTACTACTGCTTTGACTACTACAATACTACTACTAGTACTACTACTACTACTACTACTACTACTACTACTACTACTACTACTACTGCTACTGGCTACTACTACTACTACTACTGCTACTACTGCTACTGCTACTAAACTACTCCAATTATAATTTGATCGCAACTACTTGTAAGGCTAAGAGTATTATCCTATTATATTAGCAGTATAGTAAATGCAGGAACTGCCTCACCTAGATCACCCAATAAATTTATATCATTTTCAGTCCATTTTACATCATTTTAACATCAAATATGGCACACTTTGAACATTTTCCATCCCTACATTCAAAATGAAAACAGGTCCTTGGAAATCAAATTTGGTCTAATTTTTATTGAATTGAATTGAATTTATTTATAACCCAATGAAATGCAGCGATGAACAGAGTATATAAAAAAAGAAAAATAAGAAGAAAAGAAGAAACAAAGCAAAAGACAAAGACGGATAATGACAAATAGAACGAAATTAAAAAACTCATAGAACAATCGCACAAGCATAGTAATAAACCAAAAAATGACAGAACAAGCCAATGACACACACGCACATAGACAAGCACGAATAAAACAAAGATAAAACTTATGGAACAAGCACACAAGAATAATAATAAACCAAACAATCATACAGTATATACAACCGACACAAAAACAGTAAACGTGAAAGACCTATTGTTTTAAAATGGAACACCATGGGTGCTCAATTATCCCCTATTGTAAGCTGCAATGCATCTGCCGATAGCAGCATTGGGGTCAATTAGACCATATTTCCTATTGGCCCAAGAATTACTTGCCCAGGGGGGAGGCTGAGAAGATATTTAGCATACCGGTAATAAATTCGTCGGAGTTGCTTTGATTCCGTTGCCGAAAAGGTACGCCAAAAAGGGTGCAAGGTATAAAAATTTTGGGAGCGCATACGAGTTATAGTTTAGCTAGCAGCTGGCGATTAAAACGAAGTTTACTGGAAACTATGTCACCGTAGGCACTGGACGTCCTGCGCTGGAAATGGTGAATGAGAAGCTTTTTAGTTGCTTTAAGGGAGTTACCGATTGGGAGGTCAAGATAATTCATTTTCGAATTTAGGAGCAACCAATAATCCATTAAGATCAATATTAAATCCCTCGGAACTGGGCCCGAGTTGAATAGTACCACTTTGACTTTTCAGCGTTAAAATATAAGATTTATTTTGAATACTCTAGACTCAAAATGGAAAAAATTTTCGCAAAACGCCAGTACCGTTCGGATGGGGTTAAAAACATCGTCCGCATAAGCAATAAGAGACACATATATCCCTTCTAAAATACAGGAAGAAACTGCTTGAGTGCGTCGAGAATACAGTTGTTAAACACAATTGGAGATGTAAGGGCGCCTTGCCGTACTCCGTGACGAACACGTATGGTTATCTTTGTAATTATTCCATGAGGCAGATTAAAATGATTGTTAAATGATTATACATCATAGGCAGCGCCGCTAGCGCTGCCTAAGTAAAGAACGACGTGGGCACAATGTGTTGTTTTTTTTCTCCATACCAGGGCACTTCGCATCGAAGGAGTTGTCGTAGAAAGTTCGAAAAGGGCTCATTCGATTGCAAAATTGGAGTGGCTAGTGCCCTTTCTAATACTCGAAAGTTATTGGAGGGCAACTAACCCCCCCACGCCCATCATTCCCCCAAACACATCCAATCAAAATTTTGAGATAGCCAAATTGTTCAGCATAGTTGATTTCCAGATATAAAATACCTTTTTGAGGAGGACACTTCCCCACAACCCTCGGGGCAAGGGCCGTTTTAAGTTATGCCCTGGGGCATACAAGGTTTTTATAGAAGGCTTTGTCGTAAGAAACTTCAAAATAGGCTCATTCGATTGGAAATTCAAAGGGCTAGTGCCCTTTTTGAATAGTCGAAGTGATTGGAGAGCAACTATCCCCTCCCACACCATCATTCCCCAATAGGGCGCAAAGATCACATCCAATCAAAATTTTGAGATAGTCATTTTGTTCAGCGTAGTTGTTTTCCAGATAGAAAATATGTTTTTGAGGAGGACAAAGCCAGTAGGCCCCCCACAGCCCTCGGGGCAAGGGTTTTAAAGTTATGGCCTGGGGGCATATAAGGTTTTTATATAAGGCTTTGTCATAGAAACTTCAGAAAAGGCTCATTTGATTGGAAATTCAAAGGGCTAGAGCCCTTTTTAATAGTTGAAAGTGATTGGACGGTAACTAGCCCCCCTCTCACAGCCCACCTTTTTCATACGCAGCGCGCTAGCGCTGCCTAAGTAAAGTACGATGTGGGCACAATGTATTGTTTTTTCCTAGCAGGCACTTTTTTTTTTTTCTCCGTACCCGGGCACTTCGTATCGAAGGAGTCGTCGTAGAAACTTCGAAAAGGGCTGATTCGATCGGAAATTGGAGTGGGACTAGTGCCCTTTTTAATAGTCGAAAATGATTTGAGGGAAACTAGCCCCCCCCCACGCCCATCATTCCCCAAAACGCCATTTTGTTTTTGTTTCAGCGTAATTGATTTTCCGATAGAAAATATGTTTTTTGAGGAGGACACTCCCCCAAACCCTCAAGGCAAGGGTTTTAAATTATGCCCTGGGGGCATATAAGGTTTTTATAGAAGGCGTTGTGGTAGAAACTTGAAAACAGGCTCATTCGATTGGAAATTCAAAAGGCTAGTGCCATTTTAATAGTCGAAAGTGATTGGAGGGCAACAAGCCCCCACGCCTATCATTCCCCCAAACACATCCAATAAAAATTTTGAGATAGCCATTTTGTTCAGCGTAGTTGATTTCCAATAGAAAATAGTTTTTGAGGAGGGTGCTCCCCCACAACCCTCAGGGCAAGGGTTTTAAGTTATGCTTTGGGGGTATATAAGGTGTTTATAGAAGGTGTTGTCGTAGAAACTTCAAAAAAGGCTCATTCGATTGGAAATTTAATGGGTTAGTGCCCTTTTTTAACAGTCGAAAGGGATTGGAGGGGAACTGCCCCCCCCCCCCCGACGCCCATCATTCCCCCAAACAAATCCAATCAAAATTTGAGATAGCCATTTTGTTCAGCGTAACTGGTTTCCAGATACAAAATATGTTTTGAGGAGGTCACTCCCCCACAACTCTCAGGGCAAGGGTTTTAAGTTATGCCATGGGGGCATATAAGGTTTTTTATAGAAGGCGTTGTCGTAGAAACTTCAAAACAGGCTCATTTTTGATTGGAAATTCAAAGGGATATTACCCTTTTTAATAGTCGAAAGTGATTGAAGGGCAACTAGCCCCTCCACCCATCATTCCCCCAAACAATCCAATCCAAATTTTGAGATAGTCCATTTTGTTCAGCGTAGTTGTTTTCCAGATAGAAAATATGTTTTTGAGGAGGACACTCCCCCACAACCCTCGGGGCAAGGGTTTTAAGTTATGGCCTGGGGGCATATAAGGTTTTTATATAAGGCTTTGTCATAGAAACTTCAAAAAAGGCTCATTTGATTGGAAATTCAAAGGGGCTAGTGCCCTTTTTAATAGTTGAAAGTGATTGGACGGTAACTAACCCCCTCTCTCACGCCCACCTTTTCATACGCAGCGCGCTAGCGCTGCCTAAGTAAAGTACGATGTGGGCACAATGTATTGTTTTTTGTTTTTTTTTTTTTTCCATACCCGGGCACTTCGTATCGAAGGAGTCGTCGTAGAAACTTCGAAAAGGGCTGATTCGATCGGAAATTGGAGTGGCTAGTGCCCTTTTTAATAGTCGAAAGTGATTGGAGGGCAACAAGCCCCCCCCACCCATCATTCCCCAAACACATCCAATCAAAATTTTGAGATAGCCATTTTGTTCAGCATAGTTGATTTCTAAATAGAAAACATTTTTTTGAGGAGGACGCTCCCCACACAACCTCAGGGCAAGGGTTTTAAGTTATGCCCTGGGGGCATATAAGGTGTTTATAGAAGGTGTTGTCATAAAAACTTCAAAACAGGCTCATTCGATTGGAAATTCAATGGGTTAGTGCCCTTTTTAATAGTCGAAAGGGATTGGAGGGCAACTAGCCCTCCCCCACGCCCATCATTCCCCCAAACACATCCAATCAAAATTTTGATATAGCCATTTTGTTCAGCATACCTGATTTCCAGATACAAAATATGTTTTTGAGGAGGTCACTCCCCCACAACTCTCAGGGCTAGGGTTTAAGTTATGCCCTTGGGGCATATAAGGTTTTTATAGAAGGCGTTGTCGTAACAAACTTTAAAACAGGCTCATTTGATTGGAAATTCAAAGGGATAGTACCCTTTTTAATAGTCGAAAAGTGATTGAAGGGCAACTAGCCCCCCCCCCTCCCCCAACGCCTGTCATTCCCCCAAAAAACACATCCAATCAAAATTTTGAGATAGCCATTTTGTTCAGCGTAGTTGATTTCCAGATAGAAAATACGTTTTTGAGGAGGGACACTCCCCCACATCCTTCAGGGCAAGGGTTTTAAGTTATGCCCTGGGGGTATATAAGGTTTTTGAAGAAAGGCGTTGTCGTAGAAACTTCAAAAAAAGCTCATTAGACTGGAAATTCAAAGGCTAGTGATCTTTGTAATAGTCGAAAGTGATTGGAGGGCAAATAGCCCCCCCCACACCCATCATTCCCCAAACACATCCAATAAAAATTTTGAGATAGCCATTTTGTTCAGGGTAGTTGATTCCAGATAGAAAATATGTTTTTGAGGAGGACACTCCCCCACAACCCTCAGGGCAAGGATTATAAGTTATGCCCTGGGGGCATATAAGGTTTTTATTGAAATCTTTGTCATAGAAACTTGAAAAACAGGGCTCAATGGTATCAAGTTTTTCCATTTTCAGGTCAACTAGAGGAGATATGAAACTAAATTAAACAGGACTATTTGTGTCTGGATTTTTAAAAGGGTGTATGTTGTTAAAAATCGCTGAAAATTTTTGTCCAGCATACAAATAGTAGGCCAAACTATAAAGTCTTAAAAAACGAAAAGATTTAAAGTATTATTTTCTTTTTATCCTGAAAAGACTATGTCAATATAAAACGAACAGAAATTAATTAAAAAAACCTTTTCCAGAAAATAAGTTTTTCAAAGAAAAGTAAAGAACTCCATTAAACGAAAATGAGCAAAATAAAATCAAATAATCTACAAGCGTGAAACATCCACAAATCAGCATCGATAAATAAATGAAACCAAAACGAACAGAAATTACAATAAATATCCGAGTCAAACTCAAAACGAGCAGAAATTAACATAAGTTGGGCGCAAAACCCCTAGGCCTTCCCAAGGCCAGAACAAAATTTGCACTTTACTCAAAAAATATATAACTGTTTTTTCTTTTATAACTTTAATAAATCAAATAATATTAACATTTTGATTACTAAATATCAGTATATGTATATTAAACTGACAATGCACATTCATTTGCATTTTTTCAGCAAAGTGCCAATTTTGTTCTGGCTTTGGGAAGCCCTAGGGGTTTTGTGCCCAACTTATGTTAATTTCTGCTCGTTTTGAGTTTGACTCGGTTATTTATTGTAATTTCTGTTTATTCGTTTTGGGTTTCATTTATTTATCGATGCTGATTTGTGGATGTTTCACGCTTGGTAGATTTATCGAATCAAAAGGAACGCAGGACTGACATCATGGCTCCCTAGAATAAGCGGCACTCCAGATTGTGGAATTCTCCAGAAGGGGGGGGGGGGTCAGACATTTGTCTTGGAAACACCAATTTCTTGCAATAGATTTTCCAGGCGTCATCTATATTACATAGGTAAACATTGATGTAAACATCTGGTCATGGAAACAGGGCATGCGCTTGAAACAGGGATGCAGTTTTAAACAGGGGCTGTGCTTCAAACTAGGAATAGGGATGACTTTAAAATCCTATGGGAATCTTGCCACCTGTGTCAGGAAAACCCTATGGGAATCTTACCACCTGTGTCATGATAATCGAGGCATCTTCCAGGAATTCAATGCTCGATAGAAAACAATACTTGCCCCGTCTGGGAAATGAGTCAAAATGGCGTCTGATATATCGGGAAATATTAGGCTAATAAAGGTTTTGAGAAGAACCTTAGATTTTTTAAAGAGAATGAAGGTTTCTAAATGGAAATGTAGGTTTTTAATGGAAAAAAGAAAGTTCTTAAGAAAACTCATAGGGTAATGGAACCCTCTTAGGTTTTTAAATGGAAATGTAGGTTTTTAATGGAAAAAGAAGGTTTTTAGGGAAAAATCATTGGGTATTGTAGGTTTTTAAATGGAGGTGTAGGTTTTCTAATGCTGAAGTAAGGTTCTTAAGGAAAAAATTAGGGTTATTGTAGGTGTTTTCTAATACTGAAGTAAGATTGCGTCATCCATATTACATTGCAATCGAGTGTAAGCATTCCCTAACACCTACATCTCTTACTTTCCTCTTTTCTAATACTGAAGCAAGATCGCGTCATTCGTATTACATAGTAACATGTGCACTGTCATTACATAAGATGTGCGCTATCATTACGTATAATTTGCGCTGCCATTAAGTTATTCCAATAAATCCATGTACAATAGCATTACCCTCAATTTAAATTACTTAAAAAACCCCTGTTATCTAATACGTCACATACGATTGCGTCATCTTCGACTACATAGCAACCGAATGTAAACACTCCCTAACACCTACATCTCTTACTTTCCTCTTTTCTAATACTGATTCAAGATTGCGTCATCCATATTACACAGGTAAACATTGGTATAACACCTGGTCAGGTGTTACGGAAACAGGGTATGCGCTTGAAACAGGGATGCGCTTGAAACCTTCCTATAGGCCTTCAGGAGACCAGGGCCTTCTAGAAATCCTATGGGAATCTGCTATGGGCCTCGTGGAAAGCAGAGAAGCCCTACTGCTAAAGAGCACGCAAGAAACGGTATTATGAATTTATGTCACGAAATTAAGGCTTTTCATTCAGAAGACCTGAAGCAACTAAGCTCTCCAGGGGAAATAATTTCAAGAACTACAATTTCAGCATCTTGTTCTTGAAGCTACGTGGTGTTACGACCAGGTATGCTTTCTCTCCCTTGGGTATAATGGATACGGATAAGAGTTCCTTGACCATGTGAAAAGAACACTCAAGATTGTAGCTGAGATAGGAATACGTCAAGTTGGAAGAGTCAAGTTGACAATTCTTGCCTGTGTTTCGAAATCTGGAAACACATTTCGACCAACACTAGTCTTCCCAAGGAAAAAGACAACAGCAAGGATGAGTTTAGGGACTCTACCTGATATTGTTGCTTGCGTTAATGATAGTGGCTGGGCCACAGCTTCTGTATTCATTGGCTTTCTTAATCACTTTTTCGCCACTGCGCAGTCAAGTGATGAGAAGTACCAGCTACTTACTATCGATAATCACAAATCTTACTTACCAGTTGAAGCCATCCAATTAGCAAAAGATATAACCGATGTGATCTTGTTAATCTTGCCTCCACATACGCCTCACAAACTGCAACCACTTGATCATGGATTCTTGTACTCTCCGAGATCCCATTATAACAAATATATTTCCAGTCTCTCTGTATGAAATCCCACAATTTCTTGGCACTGCTTATCCCCTTTCGATCACCCCATCAAACATCACTGCAGATTTTCAAGCAACAGGTATTTGCCCATTTAATGACGATATTTTTGTCAATGACAACTTTTTGATATCGGCTGTAACTGACCGACCATTGAGTGAGCCTGCATCTGAGCTAAGAGATGAAGACATGACTTCCTCAAATCCCGAAGAAGGGGGAGGTTTCACTTCATTATCTCTGTTAAATAGCTGAGTTTTGTATCAAGAAGAAATAATAGGCTGTCCCAAGTTTGGTTACTACTTTGTCCCATCTATAGTGCCCCATTTCATACTTTGGACAAAATGGGGACTATGAAATTAATACCTTTCCTCAAAAACTAAATGAGCTCCCAGTTTTATGCCTTGGAGATAACTTTCTTAGTTAATGCAAAAGATGCTGAAAAATTTTTGTTTCCTTATCACAAAGCGTGAGGGAGTTGGAGGCAAACAAAAAAAATATCCCAAGTATGGATTCTCTCCCCTGCATCTTATTCCACAAAAGGCCAGCTGAGTCCAACACAGAAGCACAAAGATATGTCAGTTCTTGATTATATTTACTTTAAGGCTCACAACTCCTTAAGAAACTTGCAGCAAGTAGGTTTGAATACTAATTCCAAAAGTTTCAAATGTTTAGACAGGTACACTGTAAAAAAAAAACCATTCCGAGCATTTTAAATAATGAACTTGGCACAAACCATTTCCCAATATCGGAATTTCAAAAAATTGTGCATATAGAGAAAGCATTCATTTGCTACAAAATCTGATGAAATTCAAGGAAATATGTATTGAAGTAAAATTTCCACACGAAGTAAGATATGCTTGTTCAAAACAAAAATAAAGAGTAAATATTCTTGAAAAGCAAATCTATCTATAAAATAAAAATTTAACTATCCTAGTTTGCCTTCTACGACCGAAGTGCTTTCAGCGCTCAGCAATTGCTTTTAGTGTATTTTTTTTTCTTTCCAACTGACTTTATAAGCCTAAGTATAGGAGTCGCTATTTAAACTTGCGGGTTTCACGTGGCTCATTGGGTCAACTAATTGAACTCAATAAAAAAACTGGGCAAATATTAGGTGACCTGTAATTTTATTCATAAAGTAGATTCCATTAAGTCCACCTGAACTTTGGACTATGACAAGTTCCCAAAAGAGCTATAAAAAAAATTATTACAGGTATATACAAACTTTTTTTTCATTCTATCTTTGTCATATCATAAGAGTATCCATTTTTTCTCTGATAAATTCAGCTTCATCGTCAAAGGCAACATTTACATGACTTTTGGGACCTGAATTAGGGTTCATCTTTCCTTCATCTTCATCATCTTTGGGAACCTAAAATCATGCTTGGTTCAATTAAAATCGGAGTATTAGTTGACACGATTTTGATAGAATCAGTTAAGTTACTTTTCAGCTACCTATATCTTTGACATTACCGTAACTTCGATACAAAACTCAATGCAAGGAAACATTCCTTTAACCATTGATGAATAACTGAACACTGCTGTGATAGGGAGCCACAAACAAAGGTAGCAAAACTATCACTGGGTGACAGCATATTAGATGACTTATAAATAAGGTAAATCCTTGGGTCCCTCATTAGAAATGTTTTTGGATCTCTTTTGGTAGGACCTGTTAATTAGATACTAGATCGTTTTTTTTTTTTTGTTAAATCTAGAAGTTATTGTCTGTTGCAAAACCATCTCCCAAAAAACTCTGCTCTGCTACGGTATGCATGCTGCATCTGGCCCAAGATTTAGTACGCTCGTCACTTTTCAGTCAGGGTTGCCACTCCTAGTGATTTATCACTATTTCTAGTTGTTTTTAATATTGTATAAACAAAACAATCATTTTAATCAGCACACGAATCTCTAGACTATTTAAAAAAAAAAACTAACTAAATCAACCAAATAATAACTAAAATCTAGTTTTTTTTCACCAGGTGGCAACCCTGCTTTCAGCTGTGACATGACAGCCTCACATAAATCAACTCAAGCATTTACTAAGCTTATTAGAAATTATGTCAGTCCAATGGAATATTCTTGCAAAAGCATCATGTCCCTTGAAAAGCGCTTGCTATGGTAACTATGTTAGCATTCCTCAAATACATGCTTAAGCGTTTTCTCTGATAAGACTAACGAAGTGTCAATATGATATCTTGAACAACTCAAATAGAATGAGCGTAACAACCTCAAAACTTATAATGATCACCTCAATAAGGAAACTTTTAATCAGTGCGCTATTTCTTCATTTGATCAATTAAGCAGCAGAATACAATCTCTCATTTTCTAGCGATCAGTAGTTATGTGAATGTTAATCCCAGAAAAAATAATTTCTAGAAGGACCCTTGGCTTCCTGGAAACGAGTCTCAAGTATCTTATAAAGAAAGAAAGATAATCACTGTGATTAATAACAAACACATGGGAGGTGCTATTGAACTTACTTTACAAAGTGTTTATTAGAAATTTTGCAAAATTGCTGGTGGCTAAACATAGGGAGTTTGGGAAAATAGAATTACCGACTTATAAAAATAAAGCATAATACAAGAAAGAAGGAGGGGGTTTCCATTTATCGTACACGGGAAAACTAGTATTTCAAAGGTTATGTGTTTTCTAAAACTTGTTAACTTTAGAAAAGTTTTATATAGATTTTTATTAAAATCTTGGTGATCTTATTTATAACCATGGAGAGTGTAATCATAATAAGAATTTCAAACATCAGGAGGAAAAGCTGTGATTTTCTGATGAATTATTTAACACATTTTATTTTTAATTGTTCACTACAATTTGGAATTCAAATAGGCCTATACATTAAAATTAATTGTTTACCTTCTATGTAAATTTTCTCCAATATTTCTTTGTAGACTTGATCAAATGGGCTCATGAATATATTTTTTTTTTTAATATCTGAACTTGAATCTGTAATTGACCCCTTTATTAGATTCTGTTTCACTAGCTTTTAGCAGGCTATGAGCTAAGTAGGGGGACGTAAGGATGATTTTACTCCTGGGAGAAGGAGGGGGGTTAGGGAGAGAAGCGAAACTTCAAAAAAGGGGTAAAATTACGGAATTACATAAGAAATAAGACAAATCGTAAAAATATGTAAATTTCACGAGGCTTACGGGCCTGAATATCCCCCCCCCCCTATGTACTTACCGTCGAATTCTAATGCTCTGTGCACATTATTTCCTGTTAATAAAAATATATTGGTTTCCAGAGGGTTTTCCAAGGTACCTGATTTAGCAAGTTTTACCTCCATTTTAAGGTATACTTGCATTCCCAGAGTACCAGAATTCGTACCAGAGTACCAGGTATACCAGAATTCCCAGAGTACCCAGAGTACCAGAAACAAGAAAGAATCTGGCATTGAATATCAAGTTGTGCATAGAACCTCAGTGAATTTTATGTGCATATACAGACAATTTGGGGAGCTCATTCGTTATATGAATGCCGAGTTAAATATATGCACTTAAGTATAAAAAAAAAAAAAAAAAAAAAAAAAAAAAAAAAAAAAAAAAAAAAAAAATCGGTGCAGATTGTATACAGACTACATCACATTGGGACAAAAGCTTTTTAATTAGAGAGCTACTTCCCGAATTTATATCCCAAAGTGAGCCGACCCTGTAAATCAGGACTGATTTCAGTTTGATTGCAATTCCTATCGTCTTCAAACAAAATCATCTGATATGACAAAGATCAGATTGGTGCCAATTAGAAGTGCAAATCAACTTTATACATAAAATTTGTTTAACAGTATGGTTCTATAGAAAAAGAAATTCTTAATTCAGTAGCAGCACAAGGCACAGGAGTGTCACTCCATATGAGCAGTTGCATTAGACTTTCTGGCATGTATGATTAGGAATAAGGAATTAAAAATGGAAAAAAAAAAAAAACGACAAAAGCAATGTGCATCTTCAACAGCACAATGAATATGCAAATAACGAAAAGTTTTAAACATTCCCAGCTCAAGACAACCTTAAAATTATTCCATGTCGCAAATTACCATAGTTAAAGTTTTACTTACATATTCATCACCGACGTTGAATCTTAAGAACTCTTTCCATTTTTTAGGGAAGTAGCAGTAAAGTTTCTTATAAACAGGACAAATGAGCTCCGGATTTAGTTTCTTAGGATCTTGAGCACCTGTTAAAAAACTCACTATGATTCCAACAATTATTACTGTAAAACAGCCGATAGTTGAATACCACATATAGCTCACTTGTGTACAGACCAAGAGTGTCGCTCCTGAAATATAAATACTTTTTCACCAAATGAAAGTTTAAGTAGGCATAGAGGCGGGAACATTTGATTCTAATAGAAGAGTGGGCATCTCAAAGAGTAATTTATCCAGGACGGGGTGAAGAACAGGGAATAGTACATTGTCAGGCAATAATCTCTTTATTTTTAAGTAGCAACTTCACATCAGCCCATAAGAACGAATCTATCTCATATCATAACATCAAATCTTATATCTGAAGCTTATAACATTTGTCGAGAATGAAAAAATAACTCATTTACCAATGTACAGCTCCGATGTTAAAAACTCACATTTATCTTATTGCTTCGATACAATTAGTTGGGCTGAAAAAAAAAAAATGTTCTATAAGAAAATTGTTATAAAAACATTTATAAAAGTTTAAAATGTTTTTTACTTTTATAGCTTTAATAAATCAAATAATATTAACATTTTGATTACTAAACATCAGTATATGTATATTAAACTTACAATGCACATTCATTTGTATTTTTTTTCAGTAAAGTGAAAATTTTGTTCTGGCCATGGGAAGACTTAGTTTTGAGCCCAACTTATGCTAATTTCTGCTCGTTTTGAGTTTGACTCGGTTATTTATTGTAATCTCTGTTCGTTTTGGGTTTTCATTTATTTATCGATGCTGATTTGTGGTAGTTTCAGGCTTGGTAGATTACTTGATTTTATTTTTGCTCATTTTTTGCTTAATGGAGTTCTTTACTTTTCTTTGAAAAACTTATTTTGTGGAAAAGTTTTTTTTTAATTAATTTTCTGTTCGTTTTATTTTGACATAGTCTTTCAGGAAAAAGAAAATAATACTTTAAATCTTTTCGTTTTTTTTAAGACATTATAGTTTGGCCTGCTATTTGTATGCTGGCGAAAAATTTTCAGCAAATTTTTAATAACATACACCTTTTTTAAAAATCTGGACACATATAACAGTGTTTAATTTAGTTTCATACCTCCTCTAGTTGACCTTAAATGGAAAACTTGATACCATTCGCAAAAAAATCTGTTTACTTTCTTTGATAGCTTGGATACACTTACGCTATTTTGATTTGGTTAAATTTTAAGAACAGAAGTAGCCCCGAAAATTTGAACATAATACCCTTAGTCGTTCTTGGGATACTGCTGAGATGCCTTATTTGGAATTAGCATTAACACAGTGCATTTTAATTTAATCTTAAGGCAACATTTAGTTTTTAAACATAACGAGCAAATAGGAGGGTGGGCGTGGGAAGGGGATTAGTTGCCCTCCAATCACTTTCGACTATTAAAAAGGGCATCAGCCCTTTCTATTTTAAATCGAATAAGCCCTTTTCGAAGTTCCCACGACAACTCCTTCGATACGAAGTGCCCTGGTATAAACAACAACAACAACAAAAATAATATATTATACCCACATCGATCTTTACTATAAGAATGTCAAGCCTTCCAATCACTTTCGAATATTAAAAAGGGCACTAGGCCTTTCGATTTCCAATCAAATGAGCCTTTTTGAAACGGCAACGCTTTCTATAAACACGTTATATGCCCCCAGGTCATAAATTACAACCCTTACCCTAAGGGCTGTTAGGGTGGTTGTTCAAGTTCAAGTTCAATCATTTTATTATTAACATATACATGTATATAATTGACATAGGCCCATGGGGAGACAAGCTCGAAAAACTAGGCCTAGACAAAGATACAATAAAAATTTTACGCTACAATACAAAGATAATTACGACGGCAAAGATACAATAATATAACAATAATATGAAAGTAGCAGCTAGCCCAGGATCCAAATATAAATATAAATATATATATATATATATATATATATATATATATATAAAAAAGAGAGATCAATATTATTAAATATAAATTCATACTAAAAGATAGCCGAGAGGCCCACATTCACTTAGAACAACAATCCAAATAAATAACTTAATCATATTAAAAAGACACTTAATTAAAAATAATCCTGAACTAAATGAAATTTAAGATTCCTTTTTATTAAATGGATAGAAGAAAATTTATCAATAAAATCCTTGTGAGCATCCCAGCACCGGGCTATTGACACAAACGGGCGCGAATTTAGATCTCTCAGTACTATACTTGTCAATGTAGATACTCTTTTTTTGTCGCGTGTTATAACGATGTAAATCTTGTGATCGGGAGAACAAACTTTGATTGAGGTAATATGGCGGTAATTTCATAATGTCATAATTAAATTTGAAAATAATTGCTCCAAGAGTAAATTGTTGAGAAACTGGAAGTATATCTAAATAAGTATATAAAGATGCTGTAGAAGACTTATTTGGAAGTGAAATAGGCGATGAAATAAAAAGTTTGAGGATTCTTACTGCTTTATTTGTAAAATCTGTATTGGTTTAATATGGCTTTTAAATGGAGATAAATATACTAGAGAACAATAATTAATATTAGACTGAATCAGAGCAAAATAAATGCTTCGTAAAGCAGAGTAGGGCAAAGAATGCTTCAACCTCCGCATTAAACCAACATACCTTGAAATCTTTAAGCGTATATTTTGAATGTGTGTTTTAAAAGATAATCTTTCATCAATCATAAGTCCAAGGTACTTTATCACATTCACCCGAGATATTGATAATAGATACTTGGAAGAAGTAACTCGGGTAATACGAGGGCATATATTTGACTTCCTGCCGTAAATTATGAAATTAGTTTTTGATAAATTCAAAGCAATAAAATTTGCAGAACACCATTCGAGAACATTAGAAAATGCAGTATCAAGTTTTGCCTCCAACTCCTCGTCATTCCTCTCAGAAATTGAAACTGCCGTATCATCAGCAAAATGTGTGCTGAGACATGGGATTGCCAAAGCGCGGTGAAAATCATTTATATAAACTAGAAAAAGCAGAGGACCTAGGACAGAGCCCTGAGGCACCCCAACCATGGAGGACTGAGGAACAGGCGAAGAGAGAAAATTACCTCCATAGTAGAGATGGGGGTGTTACTCCGATCAGTACACCTTATATGGGCATAGAGTCATTAGTGAGAATGGGGTCAATGGCCTCTTTCTCCAGGTGTGTTTTTTTAAGGCACGCCCCTCAGCGAAGGTCAATGTTGCTATTGTTTCCGAGGCAAAATGCCAAGGTCAATGTTGTTTTGAATAGAGTCATTAGGGAGAAGGACACGTGGTTAATGGGGTCAATGTTGTTGTCGTTCGAAGCAAAGTTAATGACACTTCCTTCCTGTTCGAGGCGGATGTTATGATCCAGAAATAGCATTTGTTATTGTTATTCGAGCCAGATGTTATGAGGTTCCGAGAAACAGTATTTGTTGTTGTTTCCGAACCAGATGTTATGATCCAGAAATAGTATTTGTTATTGTTATTCGAGCCAGATGTTATGAGGTTCCGAGAAACAGTATTTGTTGTTGTTTCCGAACCAACTTTCTTTTCAGTCTAGAGTTGGCAGTCAGAGTGAAAGGATTGAAAAATGAATAAATTTGAGAAAGAGAGAATTAGATCAAATCTAGTGTTTATGGAAAAACATTTGATTTTGGATGATGATTTTCTTGAGTTATCTCTTCAACGCAGGATATATTCTCCCAAGGAACACTTGACAATATAATGAAAACTGATTCTCCCCCCATTGGACTATTGTATGAAACTTTTAAAATGTGATTCAAATGCTTATACTCAATTCATTGATATCTTGATCACGACACGTCAGAATGATATCGTGGATATACTTTCATTGCCAATGTAGATGGCTCCTCCTTCGAAAGAGGCAACGTCACAGAGTTACTCCTCCCCCCCCCCCCCCTTTCCTACACTTTGAATTTATCGAGCGAAGACGATCAGTTTCGTTTTAGCTGTGAGAGAGTTGACTTCGGAAACCAAAATGTTCTATATATGCCCATTGTGCATGTACACTCTTGGCAGTTGGACTCAATGTGAGAATTGTACAATTATTGATGACTATAATGAAAACTGTAAATTATGTAATCCTTGCAAATTACATAGAGGCTATGCAGTACAAATTAAAGGATGTAATTCATGTCTTGAGGAGGTGTGTGACTCTCATCCTAGAGGGCACCTATGCTCCAATTGTCACAATGATAAATGTGATCAGTGGGAGAATACTTACCCCGCTATGATTGGAAAGAATCCTAAAACGTGATTTTAGTTTATTTCTACGAGATTGGTATCGTCGTGGATTTAAATTATTCTGGGAAGAGGAATCTGGTCTACGATTCAACTGTTGGGGTAACAAGACAATCTGGTTTCTACGTCATCGCTGTGACAACACTGCCTACTATGACTATAAACAAGTGATTTTTATTTGGCAGTTACGAATGTGATTCACCACTTGAAAACACAGTATGTGATATTGCTTCAAATAGACAGATTGAAACTCGTGAATTTCATAATATGAATGCAAATAGTATCATTGACTATACAAAGAGATATGACAAGAGTGAAGTTACATTGTACTGCAGAAAATGTGACCCTGACTTTGCAGTCAATCAAGATCAATATATAGTGAATCCAAATGATTTACCTGCATTAGTGGTTCACGATAGTTACCTATACACCGATGAAGAAATCTAAAAGTGAAGATTTAAAGACATTGTTGTATATATACATTTTATTAATAAACAAATTCACAAACATTTTTAAGCACTTTACTCTTAGGGCACTGAAATCAATATTAAATACACTTGTAAGTATATTTTCCACTAGAAAGTCGTTCAGACGTGGATTGTCACCATAAATATGGAGAAACTGCTTGTAAGTATAGCCACGACATCGGAACACAAAATATAGTAGCGCATGGAAGCCACAGCTTTTAGTCGTTAGATCCTGCACCCTTTTTCGATTTTGAATAATAGTTTTATTACTGCTCTCAATATAGTTGCTGATGTGAGGCGTGTAGAATGTATAGGGTAGGCCAAGAGGATCAAAAAATTCGATATTCCTCATTGTTTGATAGATGCACAGCCAATGACCCGTCAGCACAGTCGATGGACTGCTATTAACAATAATCAAGGTATTGTTCGCACTTTGAATTTTTCCAAGATAGTCTGAGGGTAGACAATAGGATTTGTACTGGGACATGTAGGGGTCCATATTAAATACACTGATTATTTGACTGGTGTTCATGGCGCCAAGTCTAGTAGAACACTGCCTTCGGGAGTGATTTCCCAATAGGTTTCATATTGATTTAGTGAGATTAGGGCAACACTCTCAGCCAATGGGTTGGCAAATGTACACTCTAAACGCACAGTCCCCGTACGTACTATACTCATATCCTGCGTGCCAGACAAATCCAATACAATGATACCATGTGTTTTAGCAAACATATCTTCGGTTATACCATTTTCAAATAGTTGCGAATCATGATCTAGGGTTTGCATGGTCAACTCATACAATGTTCTATAGGATTTATCAAAAGATAGATTGTAGAGTGGGATACCGTTTACTTTGCACACAAGAGATGAAAGTCCAAACATCTCGAATTTATGTGGGCATTCAGTCCATGATCCTATTGCACTGGCGCTCTTTACAAATGCCAAAGCCAATTTCGAGGGGATTTCACCATTGATAAAGGATGAATCGGTAAAGGTGCGTGACCCCATGGCAATATGACGTTGATTGGTGATTGTATGAGGAACAAGTAGTTTAATATTATTTCCATTGGCTCTCAATTTTTCCACGGCCAAAGCAACAGAAACTCATAACCTGCTGTTTGCGTACATGGAGTATTGCTGAGGTGAGGGAGAGACTTACATCGGGATTGGCTGCAAGTTCCTTTCTCAATATGAAATTTGATGGTGCAAGCGTCAATTTTATATCCACTTTAACATTGGGTGGTAGCCATTGGGGTATATTAAATATTTCATGATATATTTTTCCAACTAGATGTAATTCACTAGTTGTAGCATTTTTAAGTGCATCTGTACTATCAGTATTAGTAATATATTCATATCCATTGGAGGCACCTCTCAATTCCTTGTATGACTTGGGCGTCATCAACATGAATTGGATATAGCTAGCATAGTTTGAGAGATTGTTGCTTGTGCTCACCAGCGTGCCATTGATGTAGACACTAATTTGACGAAATAAATTATGTAGTATACAATTTTCATAGGATATCCCATCGGCCCGAACTGGCATTGTATTATCGGATTTCCGGACTTTCATTTGTAAATCTATAAATGTGGACGATAAATCCATAAAGTAGTCTTCATTGGAATAAATTGAAAGTGGATATTATCGGAGAGGGGTTGTAGTGGATAAAATTGTTCATAGTATCCATGCTTGACACTCACATCAACATTTTCGGCATTGAATAGATTCAATGAGGCGGTGATTGAAGGTTGGGAATCCTTATGCGGCAGGTAGGACACCTTAAGAGAAGAAATCAAGTTTCGATCTAACAATTTTCTTCCTGGGGCTTCTGTTTACACTACGTGTCGGCTTTTTCCTTCTTTTCTTTGACAAAAGGGATGTCTTTCGTTTCCGTCCTGAGTAGAGACTGATGAGTGATGCATTGTTTCTTAACCTTTTTAAACCTTTACCATTTTGCTTTAATTTCTCGCCAAGGGTTCGCGCTCTGGACCTAAGATTTTCCGAAGCACTTTTTTTAAAATCCTTGCCAGAGCCCCAATCGTATAGTGTAGAGGATGCAAAATCTGTCGCAGCCGGTACAAGATATTTTCTAGCCAGTGGTAGTGAAGAGCGAAACAGCTTAGCAAACCAGCTACCAAGACCATAGCCAGACATTGACGAGCGACCCTTGTAATAGTCCATTCCATTGCCCTGTTGTCTTGGGCCAAGAGTATTAACATAGCAGTCAATATCAGGACAAGTGAATACCACTTTTCTATTAGACATCTTGCTGTTGAACGATGGGTCGAAAAGACATGTAATCACAGCCAAACCTTTTGAAATTGCTATTGGATCACCCAATTCAGTTCTTAATGTTAACTGACAGAGTTCCAAATAGGAAGTGTTTACTGGAATATACTGAAGATGCTTTATATTGTAGTGATGAATATGTTCTTGATTGGTTTTTCGTTCAAGAACTCGTAGGAGGGGGACATTTGAATTACCAACCCGAGATGTTTCCACAAATGAAGCATAGAGAAATATACAAGTGTCTGTGGAGAAGGCAGGCGGGTAGTCGGCAAAAATGAAATTAGTGTTTCCGGCACTTTTACCATTGATTATATTGAGCTTAAAGCCAAGAACATCCCTTAGGTTATCATTGAGAATAATCTTTTCACTGGCAATAGGTGAACTAATGTAGATCTTGCCCTCCTCCTTTGAATAGTTGAAATGAAAAGCTCCTTTTTTACGAGCGGAAATTCTTTTATTAATAGTACGACATAAATCATTCATACAGGTGAGTTCCTCGTAGGGTAATTCAATATATGGATAATCCAACCAATTGATTTTTTGAATTTGTTCTTGATCACCTGGTGGTGGTGGCCAATCATAGGGTCTAATTTTTATTTCATATTTTACGATCCTTTCTCAGGATGTCATAGGTATTTTTGAGAATACAGTCGACAAGAGCCACTTCATACTTTCCGTCGAATTTGATGGTGGGGGAGAGTTTTGTCCAAAAATCACTTGTTTTATTCAAGTCATTGTAGAGAGGATCAGAAACATTGGACATGAAAGTCACATAGAAATCATTGGGCATTGTTAATCTTCAGCACTGACCCAAGAATCAAAATCCGAGTTGTATCCTAGCCAGCGAACAAGCAACTGCTTCTTGCCCCTACGAGTACGACTCTTTAATATCTTTTCAATTTGATAAATTTCACTAGTGTTTCTAACTTTTTGCAGTTCATATTCATAAAAAACCACCGAGAATTTCATCATCTTTGGTATCTCGTAGCCGATAAGTTATGGGTATGGTGTCTAGGATTTTGGACACTTTAAAAAGTTCGTGCTCCATAAATAATTCCCCTTTTCAAAAATATTGCTGGTTCTATTAATTCGAACAGTATCACCAACATTGAATTTCTTCTTCTTTTTCTTCTCATTGCCATTGGAGTATTGCTTTAGAAAAGCATCAAATGTATTCTCACTGTAGTGAACATCCGAGGGCTAGAGTTGGACAGAGATCGATGTGGTCGATGGTTGTATATCTGCATGATTTATCTAAATCATGAATAAAAGCAGATGTATTTTTCAGTGTACAATATCTTGAAATTAATAGACGAATCGTTCTTATTAATCGTTCAGCCAATGCAGCCTTTATCGGGCTGTGACTATGATAAAGTGTTGTATTATATTTCAAAAGAACCTTTTGCACATGTGGGTTAACAAATTCACTGCCACGATCTGATTGAATTTTTCTATAGGAATCCTGTTCAAGAATACTTTCAATGGCCCGAGCAACTTCAACACCTCTCTTTGATCGCAGCGGAATGGCATAGGCATAGCGACTAAAAATACTGATTGCCACTAGAATATATTTGTAGGGTGTATTGTGACGTCGTTGAACTGCGTCTAAAGTTAAAAGGTCCATTTGCATTATATGCAGAGGGAAAAAGGCTTTAGTTTGACGATATTGTTTACTGCGAAGTCTATGATTCCGATGTAGTGTGTAACTTGGTTCATTTTCTAGATACTCTTTGCTTTTTTCAATGTGGCGTCGGAGACTTTGGAAAGCGTTTTGGGAGAACTTAAACTTCCCGCTTCACCAATATTTTCATAGATACCTTTCAAAACTTCATCCATTTTGAACGTAAACATGTAGTGTAATGTCCACTCCCCTTTTGCACACTGGTGGGTGAATCAATTCGTCTTCGCTTTTGACTAGCAGCCACAGGCGTTGTAAAATCAGTGGTGCTAGTATCTTCTTCTTCTTCTTCTTTTTTAAATGGTGTTGTTGAATGTTCATTTAATTTCTTTAGAATTTGCTTATTGCCAATAAGACTTTTGGGAAAGTTTGATACACTTAGAAAGGTGTATAGATTATCGTCAAAGGATAAGAGTCCTTTACGATTCGTCACCATATCACAAATTAAATCAACTAGATTATAACTTTTTCCCCGAATTATAATTCGTTTCCCTATGCTGTCGACTTGAACTTGATCACCAGATTCCGACATGAGATAAGATAATACTCTTTTACTCTGTTCTCGATAGGACAGTGGCAGTAGGTTTCCAATTTTCAATACAATCGAATTCAATTCCTTCTCTCCTTTGATTGTGCAGAATCTTGAGATGTTTCTTGTTTAGAGAGGCGACGGGTCTCTCGCGATAAGGTCTATGTTTGTCCATACGTCGCAATGCATCTTGAAGTAAAAGCAGTTTTTTATCATCGGCAATATTCTCATCATTAATGAACTTGTTTAGATTATCTTCAAAATGCTCGACGGGCGAGAGAGCGAGTTCCATTGGAGTCAATTTATAGGGTTTTGCCATTCTCTAGAGAAAACTGTTTACAAGTCCTGCAATTATTGGCAGTAAAAGTGTGAAAAAGCTACCGCCTGCTTGAAGGAGTCGTTTTCTTTTAAATTGTTTCCCTTGTTTTTACAAGCCAAGGCACGTACAGTGGAACGATGTTGCTTTGTCTGTTGTCTAACACCTTCTGGCAATTGAACATTGCCCTCAGTTAAATTTAAACAAAGTTCAGATATTAAATTAATGAAATCATTGTCGACACCATGTTTGAGTATAGCCTTCCTAAGCAAGGGTTTTGAAGTGCTTAAAACGGAAAACAAGTGCCTATTTTCGTGTAGTTTCTTCAGTGTCATGATAGCGACTAATAGCCTTTTCTACTATTCACCGGAAGATATACTGTAATTTCATTGTCGAAAATGTCGGTGACTACACGAAGATCCTCGGGCGTGCTCTGATTAAGATCCAATAAAATGTAACCGTAGGGCTTGCTAGTCGCCTGAGTGTACACTGACAACAGAAATTTTGGAGTGCCGGGGTATATCTGTTTATTGAGAGTTATTAGTGAGCTAGAATCACGAACGACTCGATATATAATATAGATAGTACAATTCAAAGCAAGGGTTCGCATACATTTGCTCTGATGAAACAGATTGTGTAGAACTAGGGTTATGGAAATGTTTTCATGATGAGATCGGACAGTGAACAATTGCAAACATTTCCTGTGAGAAACTGTTCAATGGATTCAGCCAAATCGTCAATAATCAGCCATGAGTTCGGTTCAATACTATTGAAAACATCAAGTCCTCGTATGAATTGTATTGGTATGGTTGTGGCAATAGCTTTTATTTTATCATAGGACTCTTGCCAAATACTATAGCAATAGTAGATTTTTTTCGGTTTTTCCAAAAACATTTTTATTAATCGCAATTTTGAATTATTCTAGCTAAAAGCGTTGTTTTCCCTGACATTGAGGGTCCACACAGAAACGATCTGAAGGGTGTTTTAAATTGATACATGCTGTTGACAACAGTCGGACTATGACTAACTGTAAATCATATGTGTCCAATGAATAAGTAGTAATTTTCCCGTCTATTCAAGAACAACAAAAACAATATTTCATGGCAACATTTATTAAGACAAACACTTCTTCAACATGAACAATGATAACACTTTTTGTACAACACTTATTGTCTTTAAACACTTTTTGTACAACACCTTTGTCCATCTACAGCACTTTTCTGTACAACACCTTTGTCCATCTACAGCACTTTTTGTACAACACTTTTCTATACAACACTTTTCTATACAATAAAATACACTTGGAACTAGCACAGTTGAACAGTAGAGTGATTGGTGGCCCCCCCCCCCGGGAGCCGGCCGTGGGAAGGGTCCCCCACCCCCCCCCCCCCCTGGAGCCGCGATGGAAAAATAGTTGTCATCACTGCTATGGGTTAGTGGATGGGTTAGTGGTTAAGGTAGTGAGATTGGGTTAGTTAATTCATGAACGGGTTGGGCGGTTAGTTAATTTATGAAAGGTTGAGTGGTGGTTAGTCAGATTAGTTTATCCAGACCAAGTTGATTACGATAGTCTACGCATTCAACTCGATCTGAAATACGATAGTGACCATGGGGCAGGACACTCACACCGTTCTCGAGCACATAGACCTTGTCAGATATACACGACATTGCATTTTTTTCCACTCTCACAGTATAATTTCTATACTGTAGAGAGCGAATTGCAAGCACTTGTGCTCTTGGCACTAGGCTACTTTCTACACAGTCTCTGTACACGCTCATGTTAAAATTGCTCTTTACAAAGTGTGTAGGCACCCCTTTACATGTCTTCTTTTCATCCCCACTATGTGTTTCCACGCAATAAACTTTGGGACCCGGGAACACCCCCCTAGATATCAAATCACTCCCCGTTTCAGATTTTAATTTTAATAGTTGGTTGGGGGCTTGACGTTTCACCAGCTCGGGGTAGAGGGATGGATTCCAGTTGGTGAAATCCATCCGCGAGCTGATGTGCACCCCATTTTGCAAATCACCCAATAAATCTTCAGTTTTTACTTTTAGCAGTAGAGAATCGGTATCCCCATAATAATACTTGAACCTCCCCCTCCCGTGGCCATTGCACCTTGCACACATTGTAAAAGAACGACAACATGAGCTTTTTTGAAATTTCTAGTACTGAACTACCTCCTGCGATATTCTTGTTCAGTACTACGTTTCGCTTTTTCCTGTGTAGAAGAACCATGCCGGCCTCTATGCTCGTGAATGATGTAAAATTGGGTCGGCAATAATTCGTGCACACTCTAGAGGGTCAGTCACGACGTCACAGCGAGATCTGTTACGTACGCTTTCGCACATTTTGC
Organism: Artemia sinica; assembly: GCA_027921565.1. Lineage (NCBI taxonomy): Eukaryota > Metazoa > Arthropoda > Branchiopoda > Anostraca > Artemiidae > Artemia > Artemia sinica. Next base: position 26,736,347 of record CM051260.1, read on the forward strand.
CAAACGCTGAATTTAGAATGAGCTTGTACAATTCCTTCTCCACCTTTGAATTTGCCCTAGAACGTTTATCGACAAAAGTATCGATAAACGTTTTCAAATAAGGTTTCTGTTTGAACTGCAGGACCCTATGTATTTTAGTGATTTTGAAAACCATTGTTCACCATCCAGTGCAAAAGCACATGGTGAACAACGATATTCTCTTTAGGGTCCAAATCAGCAATCAGTTTTTGTTTAGAGGGAGTCCAATGCATCCCCATATCCTCAACCAATGAACGATTGTAGGGGCTCAACGAGTCCCTGGTCACTGGTCGATTGATACAGGGAAAAAACAAAATCTTTGACTGAGTCGTGAAGGGCCAGCGGAATGTGACCGTCAATTTCAAAGAACCATCCTTGTGGCCCATTGTCCTCGACGGTGTTAATGTCGGGGAACTCACAAAGGATTCTCAAGCCATTGATAGTTCCCACACGGCAAAGAGTAGTGGGACATTGCCGAGGGGTACAATGAGTTCATGTCCAAGAACACTGCATTTGACTTTACACCGGTGCTTTGTCCGCTCGGATCGGTTGATAAGACGCGGTCCCCGTGAAAAACATACCCTCCCCGCATTGAACGCTCTACAAAAAGGTGTTGATCTACATCGGTGATTAGGCCTATTTCCTCCCTGCTAATTTTTAAAATTAAATCCATTACTAAATGTGGTGTAGAAAAATAATATCCTATATCTAGTCCAAACTCTGAATAGATCTGGTCTGTATTCTTACAGACTATATCCAACAGAGTTATAACGTCACTGGCCAAGTACAGTCTACAATAATCCCACCCATTCTTACAATTCCCCTTAGCCCACACCTTCTTGGCAAACTCGTACTCCTCGACTGTGCATTCACTGTGGTGAGTGAATTGTGAAAAGCTTCAATTGGAGGTAGTTTCTCCTCGCTTAAGCGAGCGCCAGAACAGTAATAATCATATGCATATACACCTTTGCTGGTTAATAGGTCATACATTTCACTGTCTGGAAAGTGCTGTTTAAGCAAGGGAAAGCTATCAAAATTGTCGCTTTTCTGCACTTGAATTAGTTGACTAAGGGATTTGGGGAAAAAACTAAAAGAATCTAAAAACCTAATTTTATTCCAGCACGTATGTCCATTATCCACTACCTGCCATTTCAGTTCGAGAACCAATAGCTTCTCGGCCGATTTGGGAATGATGTTGTAGGTAAATGAATTACTCACCCATGGACTATCTACTCCCCCTCCCTCCCTATGCATACGTGCCAGTGCTGGTAAAATAAATTTTAAGTCATAGTTAGAGTTATGAATAAAAACAGGGATAAAAAAACTGTTGGCTAACGTTTAAATTACACGATTGATGCGCTACCCCTCTAAAATTACTACCCCCAGATGATATTTCCTGCCACAAGTGGTCATGGTCTCTGACTTTCCCCCTCCCCCCTCTTTTCCCTTTAGTCCCCTTATCCTCCTCTACAAACTCCCCCTTGCATACCCAACATATTTTTTGATTTTTAATCGCGAGACGATCCTCTGCAGACAGCACCATTGGATAATGCGTATTTCTCAAACGAGAAATAGCACATTAGCCGTGCCAATCAGTTTAGTCAATGCCTTGACCATGCACTCATCGCCCTCATCCAATGTTTCTACTACTTCTAACAACCGCATGGTATTAGAATTGTATCTTTTGCGCATGGGCATAGGAGACTGCAATGGCCTGGTGTTCTTTGATACGGTTTGGATATTGGGATCATTCACCTCCACCAGCTTAGCTTCGCAGTCTAAAGATATTTTGTTGCATTGGAGAAGAGTATTTTGAAAATTTTTGAATCGTAGAATGGCCCTATCCCTGAAACCGTTTCCACCGTCTGGTATCCATGCCGTCTACAGTGTCTCATGTGACCCCGTAGTTTCATATCACTACGGAATTGTGACAAGCATGTTGGACAGTAAAAAACGTACCCCCATTATGCTTACCACCCCCAGAACTCTACTAATGTCAGTGATTGGGTTAAAATGTCCGATTGTGTTCGGTGACTAGGTGGCGTGTAAAGCAACCAAACCCCAGTGTTTAACCAAATCAACTGACGGGCCCCTTACGGGGAATACCACCCCCTTCTTTTTGAACGAGCCCCATCTTTAAATTCTGTTTCGTATTGTACCACAGTAACGCCAATATTTAAATGGGCATTAGCCCTTTCAAACATGTCAATGGATCGTAGCGTTACTGGGTATTTCCCCTCTAAACATGAAAAATCTACAACTGGGAAATCGGACCCTTCCTTCCCATGTACAGCCCAGTGATCTAAATTCTTCTTGGTAGCGTCACGTGCTAGAGGCTCGAATGCTGATATGAGGAAAGCATATCAGAAACACATTTGATCTGTTTCAAAACAGATCTTCTGGACACCTTGACAACCCTCTAGATCTGGATTATAATTTTAAAACTACTGCCCTTGGTCCACTCCCCCCTCTTAAAATAAAATCTTTCTTAAATTTACAAATATTTACACTTAAATTTTCAATAAATAAAACTACTGAGCCACTCCCATTTTCATTATAGTTCTCGAGATGCGCAATAATTTGCCCTACCAACTCGCTAAAAACACCCTCAAAATTTTCTAAATTTGGATAAATTACACGCATCTCGGAATGTATAAAATGATAGTAAACCTCGCTTTTTCCCTCATTCAAATAAAAAACCTTTAAAACAATTGAAACCTTAATTGAATCTCTACCCCCCCCACAATTGAATTTGGTTCTCCAGTAGTGCACGAATTTTATCTACATAGGCATGCACTATTTCTACAGGATCAAAAGCAAAATTTCCCCCCATTAGTGTATTAAAAGGATCCCCAAATGTTGCAGTGAAAACAACTATATTATTCAATATTGTATTGGACAAAAGAAAATCGGGGAATGATGTATCCCCTCCCCCTACTTGTTCAACAATATTTGGACTCTGTTCCCACTTCAGTTGTTTGAAGTGGGTAATCGGAGGCTGGAGGGGAGGGTTCCCTGCCAATTCCCGGGTAAAATCGTCTAAAATTTGCAAGGTATTTTGGCTCAAGTCTACCAGTTCAACTGCGCTATTATCTACTTTAAAAAATCATCTAAAAACTCATCAATATTGTCAGGTACTTCAATAGAGTTGTCCCATGTTAGATTGTTGGGGGACTCCAAAGATGCATCTTCTTCCCCTTCTTCACTAGACGGCGAGTAGGGGACCAGGACAACCTATAAATGAAACAAAATAGCTTAACGACGATCCAAGATATGACATAGAATTTTTTTTTTTTTTTTTTTTTTTTTTTTTTTTTTTGGGGGGGGGGGGGCATCCCCTGTGGCACTTCCCTGACCCGTGGCGCTTCTTGGACCCGTGGCACTTCCCCCGGCGCTTCCGTGACTCGTGGCACATCCCCGTGGCGCTTCTCGGGGTCGCATCGCTTCCCGCGATGCTTCTCGAGCCCGTGGCGCTTCCCTGACCCGTGGCGCTTCCCCCGGCGCTTCCCCGGTGCTTCCTGGACCCACTGGCTCCGCGGCCCGTTTACATAATGTCCCAAAAAAAAGTTGAAATATTTGCTTAGACCGCATAAGTCCAAGTTTCTCTCTAATTCCATTCTATAGGTTCGGCGAACTCTTCATTAGCTCTCAATTATTGTAAGCCACCGCGTGAGTGTTCCAGGATTGAACCGTTAAGTCGGTTTCCCCTCACTAAAATCTTTGGCACGATAGAAATATCCTTGCGCAAATTACGGGATCCACATGTGACAAATACAATAATCTCTCTCAGTTCCTTCTCTTAAAACTATGTGATAATCAATTGTGAAAAATAGGGAATTTTGAGTTTCAAATGGTGAGCATTAATTTAAATTACCTAAAAATATTCGTTTATGAGATAGCGGCGGAGAGATAGGGGGGAATGCATAGAAAATAGCAAAGATTAGAAAAGAGTGGTTTCTCTGCAAAAAATTACATTTAGATATATCCCGCTGAGATAAGTTTATATTGGGTTGAAAACAATGGAAGAAATAGATAGTTTGAAGAAAAAATACTTACATTTGTATAATCCGAGGGCAGTATTTGAATGCCCGAAGGACCAGATAGTGCATGCTGGAGGGCCACTTCCTGACCTTGTGTAGGTGGGGCATCCCCCGAAGGCCCAGGCAACGCATGAATGAAGGTGGACGAAGCGGTGTGGCTATGTTCTTGTGCAGGAGCTGTGACTTGTGCAGCGGGGTAGCTTCTGAGCCCCTTGAAAAAAGCTTGTGTAGGTGGGGCTTCGGCATTGAAGCTATTCACCCACTCTCTCTTTAACTTTCTGGCAGGCTGCACTTGGACAGGCAGTGCGGAGCTGGGGGGCTTTGGCCAGCGATCATATTGCATGGCAGGGGGCGCATTATTGGCCCTCGTCTTCTTAGCAGGAGGGGGCACGCATTCTTCGCTATTTGCGTCAGACATAGGCCCCATCAATGCAGTGTCCGCAAATTCTTCATAATTTGCCTTAAAAAGAAGAGAAGAAAAATCAAATCAAAATAATTTCTCCCTTTTTAAAGAAGGAAAGTTATTAAACATAATGTTGTTTAGTTTATCACTAAGAAAGCACAAAACCCATATTCTCTCCCCTAAATTTAGGAAAATTAAGCCATCCCTCTCATAGAGTTAATCATGTGTTTTATTCAAGCGAAAGGCATATCTTACAACAGCTTTTATTCAAATGTTATAGCTAAAATCACTAAATGATGAAGAAGCAATAATCTTTTCTATTTCTAATAGAAGCGCTAACCCCCTCCCCAGCAAAAATCCTGGATTCACGCTCCCTCCCGGCCCCAAATTTAGGAAAATTAAGCCATCCCTCTCATAGAGTTAATCATGCGTTTTATTCAAGCGAAAGGCATATCTTACTAGCTTTTATTCAAATGTTATAGCTAAAATCACTAAATGACGAAGAAGCAATTATCTTTTCTATCTCTAATAAAAGCGCTAACCCCCTGAACAAAAATCCTGGATTCACGCCCGGGAATATAAAAGAAACTTTATTGAAGGCTTGAAAAGATTATAAATTTACACATTAGTTTTCTTGTCAATGGGCGTACATGTCTATACACAGAATCCCCCTTACTTTTACTTACAACGAAGCTGTTAGAAGCGATGTATTGGCCCCTTTTACATAATGCCCTAAAAAATATTTGTTAAACTTAATCTGTTTCTCTCCTTCCATACAGGTTACGAAACTACAATTCTAATTATTGCTTAAAAGTGTTTTAATTTTGACGGAGAAACCCTTTGGCTGCTGCGTTTGTAAACACATCGGAAGAGGGGACGACAAAGTAATTATAACCCTGCGGAAATGTACTGTCAAAACCAGAGTGAGCTAATAACAACAGAGCGCTGGATGTCTCAGTTAGAGAAAAGATTACAATTGAGAAAAGTCAAACTTTAACGAAATGCTATTTCTTTTTGCGAGAATTTGGGTTGTAAAGCAATGGTGGAGGGGTTAGGTTTTGAGGGTAAAGGAATATATTTACATTGATTATAATGATGTTTGTATAGTTTGTTGTGGTGGGGGGGGGGGTGAGGGTATAGGAATATATTTACATTGATTATAAAGATTGTATGGTTTGTTGGGGGGGGGGATTTAGCTGGAAATATAGAGGGAAGGAATTTATCGAAAAAAGTATTTCTTTTGCGATGGGGTTGTAAGACAATGGGGGGGGGGGGTTAGGTTTTGAGGGTAAAGGAATATATTTACATTGACTATAAAGATTGCATGGTGGGGGGGGGGGGGGGGGGGGGGTAGGTTTTGAGGGTAAAGGAATATATTTACATTGATTATAGTGATGTTTGTATAGTTTGTTGTGGTGGGGGGGGGTTGAGGGTATAGGAATATATTTACATTGATTATAAAGATTGTATGGTTTGTTGGGGGGGGGGATTTAGCTGGGAATATAGAGGGAAGGAATTTATCGAAAAAAAGTATTTCTTTTGCGATGGGGTTGTAAGACAATGGGGGAGGTTAGGTTTTGAGGGTAATGGAATATATTTACATTGACTATAAAGATTGTATGGTTTGTTGGGGGGGGGGGGGTTAAGGGTGAAAAAGAACATATTTGCGTTTTAGCTGAATATACTGGAGGGTGTCCAAGGAAAATTCATTTGAAAATAAAAATGTACTTACATTGCTAATTGCGGCTGCCAAGATCTCAAGCTCATCAAATTTATCCATTGTCAGGTTGTTTACACTGTGTCACAATAGTTTCTGTTAATTGAATTGCATTGCATGCCCGTTATATACGAAATATCTAGGTCGAATTGTTATGTAACAAGCCCTCTGATTGGCTGAGAAGGGGGATGTAGCTGTTTCCCGGGAACTCGTAACATTTGGCTCGGAAACAATAACAAATACTATTTTCGGATCATAGCATCTGGTTCGGAAACAACAACAAATACTGTTTCTCGGAACCTCATAACATCTGGCTCGAATAACAATAAAAAATACTATTTCTGGATCATAACATCCGCCTCGAACAGGAAGGAAGTGTCATTAAACTGTTTCCGGGAACCTCATAACATCTGGTTCGAATAACAATAACAAATGCTATTTCTGGATCATAACATCCGCCTCGAACAGGAAGGAAGTGTCATTAACTTTGCTTCGAACGACAACAACATTGACCCCATTAACCACGTGTTCTCCCTAATGACTCTATTCAAAACAACATTGACCTTGGCATTTTGCCTCGGAAACAATAGCAACATTGACCTTCGCTGAGGGCGTGCCAAAAACACACCTAGAGAAAGAGGCCATTGACCCCATTCTCACTAATGACTCTATGCCCATATAAGGTGTACTGATCGGAGTAACACCCCCATCTCTACTCTCCATCTATTCGTTGCTTTCTCTATCAAGATAAGATTTAACTAGATCCAACGCCGGTCCGCGCACCACACCACAATTATCCAATTTACGAAAAAGAATACAATGGGATATTGTATCGAATGCTTTTTTTAAAATCCAAGTATATTGTTGCTGGAATTTCACCTCTATCTAAGCATTCATGAATATATTGGATGAGAGCAATGATAGCGTGCTCAGTATTGTGTCCAGACCTAAAACCAAACTGGGAATTTGTGAAAAAATTAAACGATTTAAGAAAGTCATAGATCTTCTTATAAAAATTGCCTTCTCAAATATTTTAGAAAATGCTGACGAAATAGAAATAGGGCGGTAATTTGATAGGTTTTCAGGAGAGTCACCTTTGTGAAGCGGAATTATCCTCGCTTCTTTAAAAGCAGACGGGAAAACTCCATTTTTAAATGAAAGATTAATTATATGCTGTAATGGCAAAATTACTGCAGACAATATTTCATTAACAATTATAGAACTAGACCCGTCAATTCCCGACACTGAATTACCTGGATTTAGATCACACACTCTTTTGTTATTTCAGACCGAGAAATAGGCGTAAGAAAAATTGAATTACTTTGAGGAGATGGAAGGTATGAAGAAAAAATGTTTATTACTACGTGAATCAAACTGGTTCATTACTGATGAAACAATTTTCTCTCCTATACTAGCGAAATAAGTATTCAAAACATCAGCCACTTTCTCCAATTTGTTAGTAGTCGATCCATTTTCTAAACTAATAACTTCAGGCAACTTAGAATTCCTTTGTTTTTTAATAATAGAATTAATTAAAGACCACGTTTTGCGAGGAGAAATTTTGAGCTTCTTCGAAAGACTCTTTATAATACCTATCCTCTAAGATAGTCATCCTCTAAGACTTAATTTCCAGAACTATCAAAATACGTTAAACAAAATGGCTATCTCAAAATTTGATTGGATGTGTTTGAGGTAATGGTGAGCGTGAGAGGAGCGTTAATCACTCTCCAATCACTTTCAACTATTAAAAATGGCACTAGCCCTTTCAACTTCCAATCAAATGAGCACTTTTGAAGTTTCTAAGACAACACTTTCAATAAAAAACCTTATATGCCCCCAGGGAATAACTTACAACCCTTGCCCTGAGGGCTGAGGGGGGGTGTCATTCTCAAAGACCTAATTTCCGAAACTTTCTACTACGTTGAACAAAATGGCTATCTGAAAATTTTGATTGGATGTGATTGGAGGAATGGTGGGCGTTAGAGAGGGGTTAGTTACCCTCCAATCCCTTTCGACTATTAAAAAGGGCACTAGCCCTCTCAATGTCCAATTGAATGAGCCCCTTTTGAAGTTTTACGAAAATCTCTACCAATAAAAATGTTATATGCCCCCAAGGAATAACTTACATCCTTTACCCTGGGGGGTCTGTCATCCTTAAATACATAATTTCCAGCACTTTCAACTACGTTGAACAAAAATGGCAATCTCTAAACTTTGATTGAATGTTTTTGGGGGAAATAATGGGCGTGAGAGGGGGGCTAATTACTCTCCACTCACTTTCGACTATTAAAAAAGGCAATTTTAATTTCCAATCACATGAGCCCGTTTTGACAGCAACTTTCTACAGCAACTTTCTTTATAAACCTCATATGCCCCCAGGGCATTACTTACAAACCCTTGCACTGAGGGCTCTGAGGGGGTTATCAGAGGCAACACTGTAACGTTGCCTATAGTAAAGGCCATATGGCTCCACTGTTTTATTATTTGTTGTTATCATTTTTTTCCCAGGGGCACTTTCATATGGAAGGGGTCGTCGTAGAAACTTCAAAGGGGGCTCATTCAATTGGGAATCGAGAGTTCTAGTGCCCTTTTTAATAGTCAAAAGTGATTACAGGTCAAATAGCCCCCCCACGCCCATCGTTCCCCCAAACACATCCAATCAAAATTTCCGGATAGCCATTTTGTTCAGCGTAGTTGATTTCTAAATAGAAAAATATATTTTTGAGGAGGACACTCCCCCACAACCCTCAGGGCAAGGGTTTTAAGTTATGCCCTGGGTCATATAAGGTTTTTTTATAGAAGTTGTTATCGTAGAAACTTCAAAAACAGGCTCATTCGATTGAAAATTCAAAGGGCTAGTGCCCTTTTTAACAGTCGAAAAGTGATTGGAGGGCAACTACCCCCCCCCCCACCCATCCCCCACAACCCTCAAGGCAAGGGTTGTAATTTATACCCTGGGGCCATATAAGGTTTTTATAGAAGGAGGTGTCGTAGAAAAACTTCAAAAAAAGGCTCATTCGATTGGAAATTCAAAAGGCTACTGCCCTTTTTAATAGTCGAAAGTGATTTGAGGGCAACTAACCTCTCACGCCCACCTTTTCGCCAAACACATCCAATCAAAATTTTGAGACAGTCATTTTATTAGACGTAGTTTTAAGTTCTGGAATTTAGGTCTTTGAGGATGACAACTCCCCCACAGCCCTCAAGGCAAGGGTTGTAAGTTATGCCCTGTGGGCATATAAGGTTTTTTATAGACAACGTTGTGGTAAAAACTTCAAAAAGGGCTCATTCAATTAGAAATTCATATGACTAGTTCCCTTTTTAATAGTCGAAAGTGATTCTAAGGCAACTAACAACCCCTTCCATGCCCACCATTTCCCCAAAATCATCCAATCAGAATTTTGATATAGCCATTTTGTTCAACGTAGTTGAAAGTTCTAGAAATTTTATGTTTGAGCAGGACACTCCCCCCACAGTCTTCAGGGGCAATAGTTATAAGTTATGCCCTTGGGGCATATATGGTTCTTATGGAAGGAATGCTCGTATAAACTTCAGAGAGGGCTCATTTGATTGGAAATTGAAAGTTCTAGTTCACTTTTTAAGCGTCAAAAAGATATTGGAGGGTAACCAGCCCCCCCCCCCTTAAACTCTTTTTTCTCTAATGCATCCAATAAAAATTTTAAGATAGGTATTTTGTTGAAAATAGTTCAAAGATCATACAACAAAAATTCCGGTGTTGACACAACCCCACCAGGGCCCGGGGGTAGGCGTTGCAAGTTGTGCCCTGGGGGCATATATGGGTCATATGGAAGGGATGCTCGTATTAACCTCAAAGAGGGATTATTTCAGTGGAAATTGAAAGTTCTAGTTCACTTTTTAAGAGTCAAAAGAGATTGGAGGGCACCTGCCCCCCCCCCCCCCTCCGCGCCCTTTTTCCTCAAAACCCATAGGATAAGATCTTTGATATAGATTTTTTTTAAATAGTTCAAAGACCTCACCCTCCCCCCTGTCCTACTGTCTACGCTAAAGATTTTTTTTATGCCAACTACGCTGCCCTTTAATTAGCTAAAGTTTTGTATGGGAAGAAAGTTCAAAAGTTTCAAGAAATTTCGAAAGGACGTTCGAAGTTAAGACACATCACAATAAACTAATAAGAACTAGATAAAGAATTTTCTATCCAATTACTCCCGGAAATTCTCTCAAACTAAAAATGCTAAAATACTTAAAATTACAGACATGTTTATAATCAGGTTAAAATACATACTTTGCGATAAATGCTAAATTATTGTAACACAAAAAATCCGAAAAACAGTCTTATCAAAACGATCCTGTTCTTTCTGCATCAACAAATGAAATAGCCTAACTGCTGTCTTTTTGAAGCTATTTTTTCGATCCATTCATTGTTCCGTGAAAAAATCACGTTTGATTTATCAGAGGCATGTAATTAAGTTGTCTATAGCAAAGGCCATAAGGCTTCAATGTTTTTATTATTATTAATTGAAAAAAACCTTGCATAAAAAAAAGTTTTCTAAGAAAAGTAAAGAGCCATATTGAACTCAGGACCAACAGAAATTCATTCCTATTATAGTTTAAAACTCAAAAAAGACCAGAAATCACAGTTAAAGAATAAACGAAACCCCGAACGAACAGAAATTAAAACTAACTATCTTAAAAACATAAAGATAACCGGTGCAAACATAAATGAATAAATAAATCTTATATAGCTTCAATATTTTTTTATTATTTTCCCCCAGAGGTGCTTTATATGCAAGGGTTAAAAATACCATTTTGTTAAAAATAGTTGAAAGTTTAATTAACAAAACTCTGGTGTCGACAAACCCCCAGGGCCCAGGGGCAGGAAGGAATTCTCATATAAACTTCAGAGAGGGCTCATTTGATTGGAAATTGGAAGTTCTAGTCCAGCTTTTACTAATTAATCATAAGTTATACCGGGGAGGCATATATAGCTGTTTTGGAAGGAATTCTCGTATAAAAACCTCAGAAAGGGCTCCTTTGATTGGAAATTGGAAGTTCTCTAGCTCAGTTTTTGAGAGTCAAAAGTGATCTAAGGGCAACTAGCCCCTGTCTCACGCCATTTTCCCCCCAAATACATCAGATAAAAATTTTGAGGTAGCCATTTTGTAAAAAAGAGATCAAGGGTCAGATAACAAAAACTCCGGGGTCGACACATGTTGTACAAACATCATATGTGTAATATAATTCTTTTCATAACTAATTAATCATTTGAAAAAAATAAGTTATTTAATATCAATGAATCAATACAAATGTAGAGCATTGACCTATGACAATCTGTTCAGAAAATATTTAAAAAGTAGTCGATGAAAAAACATTCACGCCAAACCTTATTTCGATTCAGACGGATGGATAAACCCATCCGATAAAAATATGAGGTGACCATTTTGTTAAAAATAGTTCAGCCATCAGATATTAAAAGTCCAGGGTCGACACAACCCCCCAGGGCCCAGAGATAGGCGTTGTAAGTTATACTCTGGGGATATATATGGTTCTTATAGTAGGGATATTCGTATTAACTTCAGAGAGGGCTCATTTGATTGAAAATAGAAATTTCTAGTTCACTTTTAAAGAGTCAAAAGAGGCCGAAGCTTAATTAGTCCCCACACGCTCTTTTTCCCAAACCCATCCGATGAAAATTTTGAGATAGCAATTTTGTTAAAAATAGTCCAAACATTAGATAATTAAAACTCCGAGGTTGAAACAAAAACCCATTTTTTCACTTTGATATTGTTACTTTGAAACCAGTTTTGATACTTTGATGAAAATTTGATTTTTTTAAGTTTGATTTTGAAATAAGGAATTTTAAAAACTTGATTTTTTTTGCAATCAAAAACGAACAAAAATTAATTAAAAAAAAAACTTTCTGAAAAAATAAGTTTCTGAAAAAAAAATAGGTGTGGGGGGGTAGTTGCCCTCCAATCACTTTCGACAATTAAAAAGCGCACTAGCCCTTTGAATTTCCAATCGAATGAGTGTCCTTCTCAAAAAAATATTTTCTATCTGGAAATCAAACTACGCTGAACAAAATGGCTATCTCAAAATTTTGATTAGATGTGTTTGGGGGAATGATGGGCGTGGGGGGGGGGGCTATTTGCCCTCCAATCACTTTCGACTATTTAAAAGGGGCATTAGCCCTTCGAATTTCCAATCGAATGAGCCTGTTTTGAAGTTTCTACGACGACCCCTTCCATGTGAAGTGCCCTGCTCTAAAGTAAAAAAACAATATATGGTACATTGTGCCAACATTGTTCTTATATGCCCTCAGGGCATAACTTAAAATCCTTGCCCCGAGGGTTGTGGGTTATTTTCCTCCTCAAAAAGATATTTTCTATCTGGAAATCAACTACGCTGAACAAAATGGCTATCTCAAAATTTTGATTAGATATTTTGGGGGGAACGATGGGCTTGGGGGGGGCTAGTTACCCTCCAATCAATTTCGACTATTAAAAAGGGCACTAGCCACCCCAATTTCCAATCGAATGAGCCCTTTTCGAAATTTCTATGACAACTCCTTCGATGTTGTGGCCACACATCGTTTTTACTTAGGCAGCGCTAGCGCGCTGCCTATGATAATTAAAACGTTAACTAATCACTATTTCTTTTTAAGAATAGTTTTTATTTATTAATAAAAAAATAATATATAATAAATAATAGTTATTAATTAAAAAAACTTTTTTTCGAAAAAATAAGTTTTCAAACAAAAGTAAAGAACTCCATTGAACCAAAAATGAACAAAAATAGAATCAAATAATCTTCCAAGCATACAACTACACACAAATCAGTATCAATAAATAAACCAAAAAATGAACAGAAATTAAAAAAAAGTTGCCCTCCAATCACTTTAGACTATTAAAAAGGGCACTAGACCTTTGAATTTCCAATCGAATGAGCCTTTTTTTAAGTTTCTACGACAACGCCTTCTATAAAAACCTTATATGCCCCCAGGGAATAACCTAAAAACCATTGCCCTGAGGGTTGTGGGGGAGTGTCCTCCTCAAAAACACATTTTTTATCTGGAAATCAACTACGTAGAACAAAATGGCTATCTCGAAATTTTGATTGGATGTGTTTGGGGGAATGATTGGCGTGTGGGAGGGGGGGCTAGTTGCCCTCCCAATCCCTTTCGACTATTAAAAATAGTGCCCTATAAATCTCGATTTCCAATCGAATGAGCCCCTTTTGAAGTCTCTACGACGACCCCTTCCATATGAAGTGCCCTGCTCTAAAGTAAAAAAAATATATGGTACATTGTGCCAACATTGTTCTTATGCCCTCAGGGTATAACTTAAAACCCTTATCCTGAGGATTGTGGGGGATTGTCCTCCTCAAAAAGATATTTTCTATCTGGAAATCAACTACGCTGAACAAAATGGCTATCTCAAAATTTCATTGAATGTGTTTGGGGGAATGATGGGCGTGGGGGAGCTAGTTGCCCTCCAATCACTCGACTATTAAAAAGGGCCCCAATTTCCAATCGAATGAGCCCTTTTCGAAATTTTTACGACAACTCCTTCGATACGAAGTGCCTGCCGAAGAAAAAAAAAACACATTGTGGCCACATCGTTCTTTACTTAGGCAGCGCTAGCGCTCTGCCTATGATAATTAAAAACATTAACTTATCACTATTTCTTTTCAAGAATAGTCTTTATTTATTAATAAAAATAATATATAATAAATAATAGTTATTAATTAAAAAACTTTTTCTACAAAATAAGTTTTTCAAACAAAAGTAAAGAGCTCCATTAAACCAAAAAATGAACAAAAATAGAATCAAATAATCTACCAAGCATACAACTACCACAAAATCAGTATCAATAAATAAAGGAAACCCAAAAACGAACAGAAATTAAAAAAAATAACAGAGTCAAACTCAAAAGGAGCAGAAATTAATATGAGTAGGTTTCAAAACACCCATACTTTCTAAAAGCCAGAATATAATTTGTACTTTACTGAAAAAAATTCAAATGAATGGGCATTGTCAGTTTAATTTACACATTCTTAAAGTTATAAAAGGGAAAATATTTAAAAGAATTTTTTCAATAAAGTACAAACTATATTCTTGCTTTTAGAAAGCATAGGGGTCTTGAATCCTACTCATATTAATTTCTGCTCGTTTCGAGTTTGACTCTGTTATTTTATTTTAATTTCTGTTCGTTCTGGGTTTCATTTATTTATTGATAATGATTTGTGGTAGTTGTATGCTTGGTATATTATTTGATTCTATTTGTGTTCATTTTTGGTTTAATGGAGTTCTTTACTTTTTTTTGGAAAAAATTATTTTGTAATTTTTTTTTAATTAATTAATGTTCTTTTTATATTGATAGTCTTTTTCAGGGAAAACGAAATTAATAGTTTGAATCTTTCTGGTTTTTCCCTTAAGAATTTGTAGTTTGTCCTGCTATTTATATGCTGGAGAAACTTTTTCAGCAATTTTAACGACATGAACTCTTTTGAAAATTATGAAACAAATAGTAGTGTTTAATTTAGTCATGTATATATCATATAGTTGACCTGATAAATAAAAGTTAATACCATTTCCAAAAAATGATGTTTATGCTCTTTCACAGCCTGGGTACAATTACATTCTTTTGATCTAGTAAATTTTTAAGAGCAGAAGTAGCAATAGAAGTAGCCCCGAAAATTTGAACTTTATACCCTCAGTTGTTTCTTGGTATATTGCTGAGATGTGTTATTGGCAACCAGCATACAAACAGTGTGTTTGATTTAATTTTAAAGCAACATTTAGTTTTTAAGCATAATGGGCAAATTAAATAACTGTGAGGGGGGAGGGGGTGAGCTACCCCTCTTCTGAACAGGGGGTCGCGTCATGGGGGGTCATTTGGGGGTGGTAACGGGGGAGGGGCAGTGCCCCCTCCCCCTGAAGGAAATGGCTGTCTTAAAATTTTGATTGGAAAGTGTCTGGAAAATTATGAGCTAAAGAGGAGGGCGGATTGCCCTCCAATCATTTTTTATTCTTAAGAGGGCACTAGAACTTTCAATTTTCAATCAAATTAGCTCCTTTAAAATATAAATGATATTATTAGCTATGATGGAGCCTCGCTGTCTGTGTCCTTATATGTCCTATAGTGCTTATATGCCCTTTTAATACCTGCATACATATAGGTTTAAATGAATGCACACAGTGCATTTTGGCTAGCTCAAAATCTACAACCTATGAAGGTATGAAGGTGAAATTTTCGGAGAATATTTCTGTTGTACGGATGACAACCTGCCATCCGTATGCAGGTTGTCAAAAGGGTATTTTAGCAACATCTTAGGAATAGTTTCGTGTGTGAAATTATATTTACTGGTGCTACTACTACAACTAATAAACATAAGGGTATTAAGGCAAAAATTTTGGGCAATATTGTAACTGTATTGAAATAAATTGAAACGCACTATGGCCATATAGGTTGTCAAGAGGACGTATAAGCAATGCTTCAGGACCGGTTGATGGTATTAAGTTAAAAATTTCATCATGTAGTGAAGGGGATGTTGAAAAAAAAGGTGCTATTTGCATTCTGATACTAATACTACTACTGCTACTACAACTATGGCTACGCACCGTTACTGAAACTTTCAACAATGCTGGAGAACTGATATCTCAAAACTTGGTTTAGATATTTGCTATGGGAAATGATGGGCGTGGGGGGGGAGTTTTCTCTCAGATCACTTTGACTCTTAAAAAGGGCCCTATAACTTCCAATTTAAAATCAAATGAGACCCATCTAAATTTAATACGACCACCCATTCCATAAGAACCTTATATACCCCAGGGCATAACTTAAATCCCTTGCCCCAGGGCTGTGGGGGGTTGTGGCAACCCTGGAAGTATTGCTATATGTTCTTTGGACTATTTTAACAAAAATTGCCATCGCACAATTTTAATCAGATGCATTTGGTGAAAAGAGGGGTAGTTGGGGGGGTGGGTGCTACTTGACCTCCATCACCATTGACTCTTAAAAGGGAACTAGAACTTCCAATTTCAACCAAATGATCCACCTTTAAAAGCTTATATAACCATCTCTTCCATAAGAGCCTTAAATGCCCCAGGGGCATAACTTACAACCCTCGTCCTCGGGCTCAGGTGGTTTGCATCAGCCTCGAAAGCCTTTATATGATATTTAGACTATTTTAAATAAAAGAACTTTCTCAAAATATCTATTGAAGACATCTCAGGAAAAAAAAAAAACAACGTGTTTGTGTGTGTGTGTGTTGGGAGGAGGGGGGGGGGGTATCTGCGCTCTGATCACTTTGATTCAAAAAAGGCAATAGAACTTATAATTACCAATCCAATGAGTCCCCTCCAAAGCATATACGACCACCCGTTTTATAAGAACCTTATATGGTTATGCCCAAGGGCATAACTTACAACCCTTTCCCTGAGAGCTGTAGGGGGGGGGGGTCTTCCTAAGAGACATAATTTCCAAAACCTTCAACTAGAATGAATAAAATTGTTATCTACAAATTTTGATTGGAGGTGTTAAGGCAAATGCTGAGCGTTGAGGGAGGGGGGCTGTTTGCTCTCAAATCACTTTGACTCTAAAAAGGGCACTATAACTTCCAATTTCAAATCAAACAAGCCCCATCTGTTGTTTATACGACCGGTCATTCAATAAAAAACCTTATATGCCCTCATAAAATAACTTACAACCCTATACCCAGGACGCTGGGGGGGTTGTGTCATCCCTCGAGACATTATTATATGTTCTTTGGACTATTTTGAAAAAAATCGCTATCTCATAATTTCAATCACATGCGTTTGGTGAAAAGAGGGGTTATAGAAGAGGGGGGGGGGGGTAAATGCCTTCCATTTCTTTTGACGCTTAAAAAGGAACTAGAACTTCCAATTTTCAACCAAATGAGCCTCTTCTAAAGTTAAACAGCCATCCCTTCCATAAAAACCTTAAATACCCCTGGGGCAGAAATTACAACCCTTGCCCCTAATCTCTGGGGTTTGTTTCACCCCAAAAGCCTTTTTATATGATATTTAGATTATTTTTAATAGAATGGCAATCTCAAAATTTCTATTAGATGCAGTTTGAGACAATACGACGTGCTTGTGTGTGTGTGTGGGAGGGGGGGCGGTAGCTGTTCTCCGATCACTTTGACTTAAAAAGAGGACTAGAGCGTCTGATTACCAATCCAATGAGCCCCCTTCAAATTTCATATGACCATGCTTTCTATAAAAACCTTATATGCCCCCTGGGCTAAAACTTACAACCCTTGCCCTGAGGGCTGGGGGGATTTGTTATCCTCAGAAACATAATTTCCAGACCTTTCAAATACGTTGAACAAAATGGCTATAACAAAATTTTGGTTTGAAAGTGTTTGGGGAAACGATGGGCGTGGGGGGGGCATTCGCCCTCTGATCATTCGACTAATAAAAAATGCACTGGTCCTCTCAATTTCCAATCGAATGAGGCCTTTTTGAAGCTTCTACGACAAAACTTTCTGTAAAATCCTTATATGTCCCAATGGCATAACTTACGAGCCTTGTCCTGAGGGCTATGGGGGGGGGGTTGTTATCCTCAAATATATAATTTCCAGACCTTTCAACTACGTTGAACAAAATGGCCATATCAAAATGTTGATCTGAAATGTTTGGGGAAATGATGGGCGTGGGGGGGGGGGTGAATGTCCCTCCGATTACTTTTGACTATTAAAAAGGGCAATAGTCCTCTCAATTTCCAGTTGAATGAGCCCTTTTTGAAGTTTTTTCGACAACACTTTCTATAAAAACCTTACAAGCCCCCAGGGCATAATTTACAACCTTAGCCCTGAGGGCTGTGGGGTGGTTGTCATACTTAAAGACATATTTTCCGGACACTTCAACTACGTTCAACAAAATGGGTATATCAAAATGTTGACCGGATGTGTTTGGGGTAATGATGGGCGTAGAGGGGGGGATTCACCCACCAATCGCTTTTGACTATTAATAAGGGCACTAGCCCCCTCATTTCCCAATTGAATGAGCCCAATTTGAAGTTTCTAAGACAAAATTTTCTATAAAAACCTTAAAAGCCCCCAGGGTATAAATTAAAACCTTTGCCCAGGGAGCTGTGTGGGGTTTGTCATCATAAAGGCAATTTCCAGATTTTCAACTACGTTTAACAAAATGGCAATATCAAAATCTTGATCGGATATGCTTTGGAAAATGATGGGCGTGGGGTTGATTCTTCCTCCGATTGCTTTTGACTATTAAAAAGGGCAATAATCCTCTCAATTTCCAGTTGAATAAGCTTTTTGAAGTTTTTACGACAACACTTTTTATAAAAAATCTCATAAGATCCCAGGCATAACTTACAACCTTAGCCCTGAGGGCTGTTGGGTAGTTGTCTTACTCAAAGACGTAATTTCCGGACCTTTCAACTACGTTCAACAAAATGGCTAACTCAAAATGTTGATCAGAAGTGTTTGGGGAAATGGTGGGCGTAGAGGGGGGGGGGGGGCATTTGCCTTCCGATCACTTATGACTATTAATAAGGGCACTAGCCCTGTCAATTCCCAATTCAATGAGATCATCTTGATGTTTCCAATAAAAACCTTATATGCCTCCCGCGCATCACTTACAACCTTTGCCTTGGGGGCTGTGGCGGGTTTGTCATCATCAAAGACATAATTTCCAGACATTTAAAATACGTTAAACAAAAATGGTTATCTCAAAATTCTGATTGGATGTGTTTGGGGAAATGGTGGTTGTGAGAGGGGGTTAGTTGCCCTCCAATCACTTTCGACTATTAAAAAGGGCACTGGTCCTTTCAATTTCCAATCGAATGAGCCCTTTTTGAAGTTTATACAACAACGCTTTCTATAAAAACCTAATATGCCCCCAGGGCATAACTTACAACCCTTGGCCTGAGGGGTGTGGGGGGTCGTCCTCAAAGGATTTGACAACCCTTGCAACCCTTGCCCTGAGGCTTGTGGGTGGGATGGGTTGTCATCCTTAAAGACCTATTTTTCAAAACTTTCAACTACGTTGTATAAAATGGCTGTCTAAAAATTTTGATTGGATGTGTTTGGGGAAAAGGTGGACGGGAGAGGGGGGTTAGTTGCCCTCAAATCACTTTTGGACTATTAATAAGAGCACTAGCAGTTTGAATTTCCAATCGAATGAGCCCTTTTCAAGTTTCTACGACAAAGATTTCAATAAAAACTTATATGCCCCCAAGGCATAACTTATAAACCTTGCCCTGAAGACTGTGGGGGGAGTGTTCTGCTCAAAGGTATAATTCTTGAACTTTAACTGTGTGGAACAAAATGACTATCTCAAAATTTTGATTGGATGTGTTTGGGAAAATAGTGGGCGTGGAAGGGGTGTTAGTTGCTTTCCAATTAATTCCGACTATTAAAAAGGGCACTAGACATTTGAATTTCCAATCGAATGAGCCCTTTTTGAAGTTTCTACGAAAACACGTTCTATATAAACTTTATACACCCCAGGGCATAACTTACAACCCTTGCCCTGAGGGTTGTCATTCTCAAAGAGTTAATTTACAGAACTTAAAACTACGATGAATAAAATGGTTATCTCAAAACTTTGATTGGATGTGTTTGGGGAAAAGCTGGGCGTGACAGGGGGTTTAGTTGCCCTCCAATCACTTTCGACTATTAAAAAGGGCACTATTTTTTTTTGAATTTTTAATCGAATGAGCCTATTTGAAATTTCTACGACAACGCCTTCTATAAAAACCTTATATGCCCCAGGGTATAACTTACAACCCTTGCACTGAAGGCTGTGGGGGAGTGTCCACCTCAGAAAAACAATTTCCATCTGAAAATCAACTACGCTGAACAAAATGGCTATCTCAAAATTTTGATAGGATGTGTTTGGGGAAATAGTGGGCGTGGAAGGGGTGTTTGTTGCCTTCCAATCACTTTCGACTATTAAAAAGGGCACTAGCAATTTCAATTTCAATCGAATGAGCCCTTTTTGAAGGTTCTACGACGACAAGTTCTATAAAAAACATTATATGCCCCCAGGGCAAAACTTACAACCCTTGCCCTGCGGGCTGTTGGGTAGTGTCCTCCTAAAAAAATTTCTATCTGGAAATCCACAACACTGAACAAAATGGATATCTAAAAATTTTGATTGGATGTGTTTGGGGAAATGGTGGGCGAGAGAGGGTGCTAGTTGCCCTCAAATCACTTTCGACTATTAAAAAGGGCACTAGACCTTTGAATTTCCAATCGAATGAGCCCTTTTTCAAGTTTCTACGACAAAGATTTCAATAAAAATTTATATGCCCCCAGGGCATAACTTATAACCCTTGCCCTGAAGACTGTGGGGGAGTGTCCTGCTCAAAGGTATAATTTCCTGAACTTTAACTGTGTGGAACAAAATGGCTATCTCAAAATTTTGATTGGATGTGTTTGGGAAAATGGTGGGCGTGGAAGGGGTGTTAGTTGCCTTCCAATTAATTTCGACTATTAAAAAGGGCACTAGAACTTTGAATTTCCAATCGAATGAGCCCTTTTTGAAGTTTCTACGAAAACACGTTCTATATAAACTTTATATACCCCAGGGCATAACTTACAACCCTTGCCCTGAGGGTTGAGAGGGGGTTGTCATCCTCAAAGAGTTAATTTACAGAACTTAAAAACTACGATGAATATAATGGCTATCTCAAAACTTTGATTGGATGTGTTTGGGGAAAAGCTGGGCATGACAGGGGGTTTAGTTGCCCTCCAATCACTTTCGACTATTGAAAATGGCACTAGTTTTTTCGAATTTCTAATCGAATGAGCCTTTTTTGAAGTTTTTACGATAACGCCTTCTATAAAAACCTTATATGCCCCCAGGGTATAACTTACAACCCTTGCACTGAAGGCTGTGGGGGAGTGTCCTCCTCAAAAAAACAATTTTCATCTGAAAATCAACTACGCTGAACAAAATGGCTATCTCAAAATTTTGATAGGATGTGTTTGGGGAAATAGTGGGTGTGGAAGGGGTGTTTGTTGCCTTCCAATCACTTTCGACTATTAAAAAGGGCACAAGCCACTCCCATTTCCAGTTGAATGAGCCCTTTTCGTAGTTTCTACGACAACTTCTTCGATACGAAGTGCCCTGCTCTAAAGGAAAAAAAATAATAAATGATACATTGTGCCAACATCGTTCTAATATGCCCCCAGGGCATAACTTACAACCCTTGCCCTGAAGGCTATGGGGGAGTATCCTTTTCAAAAACATGATTTCTATTTGGAAATCAATTACGCTGAACAAAATGGCTATCTCAAAATTTTGATTGGATGTGTTTCGGGAAATGGTGGGCGTGGAAGGGGTGTTAGTTGCCTTACAATCACTTTCGACTATTAAAAAGGGCACAAGCCACTCCAATTTCCAATTGAATGAGCCCTTTTCGTTGTTTCTACGACAACTTCTTCGATACGAAGTGCCCTGCTCCAAAGGAAAAAAATTAATAAATGATTTTGGCATTTTGCCAACATTGTTCTTATTTGCCCTCAGGGCATAACTTAAAACTCTTTCCCCGAGGGTTGTGGGGGAGTGTTCTCCTCGAAAACATTTTTTCTCTCTGGAAATCAACTACGCTGAAAAAATGGCTATCTCAAAATTTTGATTGGATGTGTTTGGGGGGAACACTCAAACTCAAGGACGAGCAGAAATTAACATAAGTTGGGCGCAAAACCCCTATGCCTTCCAAAGACCAGAACAAAATTTGCAATTTACTGAAAAAATATAAATGTTTTTTACTTTGATAACTTTAATAAATTAAATAATATTAACATTTTGATTACTAAATATCAGTATATGTATATTAAACTGACAATGCACATTCATTTGTATTTTTTTCAGTAAAGTGCAAATTTTGTTCTGGCCTGGAAAGGCATAGGGGTTTTACGCCCAACTTATGTTAATTTCTGCTCGTTTTGAGCTTGACTCGGTTATTTATTGTAATTTCTGTTCGTTTTGGGTTCATTTATTTATCGATGCTGATTTGTGGTAGTTTCACGCTTGGTATATTATTTAATTTTATTTTTGCTCATTTTTTGTTTAATGGAGTTCTTTACACCTTTCTTTGAAAAATTTATTTTTTGGAAAAAGTTTTTTTAATTAATTTCTTTTCGTTTATATTGACATAGTCTTTTAAGAGAAAAAGAAAATAATACTTTAAATCTTTTCCTTTTTTTAAGAATTTATAGTTTGGCCTGCTATTTGTATGCTGGAGAAAAATTTTCAGCAATTTTTAATAACATACACCCTCTTAAAAATGTGGACACAAATAGTAGTGTTTAATTTAGTTTCATACCTCCTCTAGTTCACCTGAAATGGAAAACTTGATACCATTCGCAAAAAAATCTGTTTACTTTCTTTTGATAGCTTGGATACACTTACGCTATTTTGATTTGGTTAAATTTAAGAGCAGAAGCAGCCCCAAAAGTTTGAACATAATACCATCGGTCGTTTTTTGGGATACTGCAGAGATGCCTTATTGGGAATTAGCATTAACACAGTGCATTTTGATTTAATCTCATGGCAAACATTTAATTTTTAAACATAAAGTCAAATGGGAGGGTGGGCGTGGGAAGGGGATTGGTTTCCCTCCAATCACTTTCGACTATTAAAAGGGCATCGGCCCTTTCTATTTTCAATCGAATGAGTCCTTTTCCAAGTTCCTACGACAACTCCTTCGATACGAATTGCCCGGGTATGGAGGAAAAAAAAAAAACATTGTGCCCACGTCGTTCTTTACTTAGGCAGCTCTATCGCGCTGCCTATGATTCATTTTCACCCATTGTGAATTTTACATTGTACGGGTCGTTATCTTGGATTTATCACGTTTGATAGTTCAGTTAGTTCGACAATATTTTTTTTCCAACCAATTATTATTTATGATAATTGTAAATTTGTGATTTTTGGGTTGTCCTTTTGTCACATTAATTAAAAAAAACTTTTTCCACAAAATAAGTTTTTCAAAAAAAGTAAAGAGCTCCATTAAACTGAAAATAATCAAAAATAAATTAAATAATCTACCAAGCGTGAAACCGCCACAAATCAGCATTGATAAATAAATGAAACCCAAAACGAACAGAAATTACAATAAATAACCGGGTCAAACTCAAATCGAGCAGAAATTAACATAAGTTGGGTGCAAAACCCCTATGTCTTCCCAAGACCAGAACAAAATTTGCAATTTACTGAAAAAATATAAATGTTCTTACTTTGATAACTTTAATAAATTAAATAATATTAACATTTTGATTACTAAATATCAGTATATGTATATTAAACTGACAATGCACATTCATTTGTATTTTTTCAGTAAAGTGCAAATTTTGTTCTGGCCTTGGAAAGGCATAGGGGGTTTTTTACGCCCAACTTATGTTAATTTCTGCTCGTTTTGAGTTTGATTCGGTTATTTATTGTAAATTTCTGTTCGTTTTGGGTTTCATTTATTTATAGATGCTGATTTGTGGTGGTTTCAGGCTTGGTATATTATTTAATTTTATTTTTGCTCATTTTTACTTAATGGAGTTCTTTACCTTTCTTTGAAAAACTTATTTTGTGGAAAAAGTTTTTTTAATTAATTTCTGTTCGTTTTATATTGGCATAGTCTTTTAAGAGAAAAAGAAAATAATACTTTAAATCTTTTCCTTTTTTTTTAAGAATTTATAGTTTGGCCTGATATTTGTATGCTGGAGAAAAATTTTCAGGAATTTTTAACAACACACACCCTCTTGAAAATCTGGACACAAATAGTAGTGTTTAATTTAGTTTCATACCTCCTCTAGTTCACCTGAAATGGAAAACTTGATACCATTCGCAAAAAAATTTGTTTACTTTCTTTGATAGCTTGGATTTACTTACGCTATTTTGATTTGGTTAAATTTTAAGAGCAGAAGCAGCCCCCAAACGTTTGAACATAATACCATCAGTCGTTCTTGGGATACTGCAGAGATGCCTTATTGGGAATTAGCATTAAAAACAGTGCATTTTGATTTAATCTCATGGCAACATTTAATTTTTAAACATAAAGTCAAATGGGAGGGTGGGCTTGGGAGGGGGATTTTTCCCTCAAATCACTTTCGACTATTAAAAAGGGCATCGGCCCTTTCTATTTTCAATCGAATGAGCCCTTTTCGAAGTTTCCTACGACAACTCCTTCGATACAAAGTGCCCTGGTCTAAACATTAACAACAATAAAAAAAAATACATTATAATCACATCGATATTTACTATAAAAATGTCAAGCCTTCCAATTACTTTCGACTATTAAAAGGGCACTAGGCCTTTCGATTTCCAATCGAATCAGCCCTTTTTGAGTTTCTACGGCAACACTTCCTATAAACACCTTATATGCCACCAGGGAATAAATTACAACTCTTACCCTAAGGGCTGTGAGGGTGGTTGTCATTTTCAAAGACCTAATTTCCAGAACTTTCAACTACGTTACACGAAACGGCTATCTCAAAATTTTGATTGGATGTGTCTGGGAAAATAGTGGGCGTGAGAGGGGCGTTAGTCTTTCTCCAGTCACTTTCAACTATTAAAAAAAGAAACTAGCCCTTTCAATTTCCAATCAAATGAGCCCTTTTGAAGTTTCTACGACAACGCTTTCAATAAAAACCTTATATGCTCCCAGCGGATAACTTACAACCTTCGGCCTGAGGGCTGGGAGGGGGGTTGTCATCCTCACAGACCTAATTTTCAGAACTTTCAACTACATTGAACAAAATGGCTATCTGAAAATTTTGATTGGCTGTGTTTGGGGGAATGGTGGGCGTGAAGGAGGGGTTAGTTACCGTCCAATCACTTTCAACTATTAAAAAGGGCACTAGCCCTCTCAATTTCCAACTGAATGAATGAACCCCTTTTGAAGTTTTTACGACAAATCATTAAAACCTTATATGCCCCAGGGCATAACTTACAACCTTTGCCCTGGGGACTCTGGGGGGTTTATCATCCTTAAATTCATAATTTCCAGAACTTTCAACTACGTTGAACAAAATGACTATCTCTAAACTTTGATTGAATGTGTTTGGGGAAATGATGGGCGTGGGGGGGGGGCTAGTTGCCCTTCAATCACTTTGGAATATTAAAAAGGGCACTAGCCCTTTGAATTTCAAATTGAATGAGCCTTTTTTCAATTTTCTACGACAATGCCTTCTATAAAAAACCTCATATGCACCCAGGGCATAACTTAAAACCCCTGCCCTGAGGGCTAAGGGGGAGTTTCCTCCTCAAAACATATTTTATATCTGGAAATCAACTACGCTGAACAAAATGGCTATCTCAAATTTTGAACTGGATGTGTTTGGGGGAATGATGGGCGTGGTGGGGCATGTTGCCCCCCAATCACTTTCGACTATTAAAAAAGGGTACTAGCCCTTCAAATTTCCAATCGAATGAGTCTGTTTTTGAAGTTTCTACGAGAACGCCTTCTATAAGAACCTTATATGCCCCCGGGCATAACTTAAAACCCTTGCCCTGAGGATTGTGGGGGAGTGTTCCTCCTCAAAAACATATTTTCAATTTGAAAATCGACTACGCTGAACAAAAGTCTATCTCAAAAATTTTTATTGGATGTGTTCTGGGGAATGATGGGCGTGGAAGGGGGCTAGTTGCCCTCCAATCACTTTCGACTATTAAAAAGGGCACTAGAACTCCCAATTTCCAATCGAATGAGCCCCCTTTGAAGTTTCTACGACAGCACTTCAATAAAAAAACTTATATGCTCTCAGGGGATAACTTACAACCTTCTGCCTGAGGTCTGGGGGGGGGGGGGGGGTTGTCATCCGCATAGACCTAATTTCCAGAACTTTCAACTACGTTGAACAAAATGGCTATCTGAAAATGTTTATTGGAAGTGTTTGGGGGAATGGTGGGCGGTGAGAGAGGGGTTAGTTACCGTCCAATCCCTTTCAACTATTAAAAAAAAGGGCACTAGCCCTCTCAATTTCGAATTGAGTGAGCCCCTTTTGAAATTTTTCACGACAACTCTATCATTAAAAACCTAATATGCCCCCAGGGCATAACTTACAAACCTTTGCCCTGGGGACTCTGGGGGGTTTGTCATCCTTAAATACATAATTTCCAGAACTTTCAACTACGTTGAACAAAATGGCTATCTCTAAACTTTGATGAATGTTTTTTGGAAATGGTGGGCGTAAGAGGGGGGTTAATTACTCTCCACTCAATTTCGACTATTAAAAAGGGCAATTTCAATTTCCAATCAAATGAGCCCTTTTTGAAATTTCTATAACAACTTTCTATATAAGCTTTATATGCCCCAGGGCATAACTTACAACCCTTGCACTGAGGGCTCTGAGGGGGTTATCATCCTAAAAGACCTAATTTGAAGAACTTTCAACTACGTTAAACAAAATGGATATCTCAAAATTTTGATTAGATGTTTCGGGAAAATTTTAGGCGTGAGGAGGGGCGTTAATCGCTCTCCAATCACTTTCAACTATTAAAAAAGGCACTAGCCCTTTCAATTTCCAATTGAATGAGCCTTTTTGAAGTTTCTACGCTTCTATTAAAAACCTTATATGCCCCCAGGGCATAACTTACAACCCTTGCCCTGGGGGGCTGTGGAGGGGGGGTGTCTTCCTTAAAGACCTAATTTCCCAAAACTTTCAAACTATGTTGAATAAAATGGCTATCTAAAATATTGATTGGATGTGTTTGGATAAAAGATGGGGCGTGAGAGGGGGGTTACTTGCCCTCAAAGCACTTTCAACTATTAAAAAGGGCACTAGCCCTTTTGCATTTCCAATCGAATGAGCCCTTTTTCCAGTTTCTACGATAAAGATTTCAATAAAAAACCTTATATGCCCCCAGGCATAACTTATAACCCTTGCCCTGAAGAAATGTGGGGGGAGTGTCCTGCTCAAAGGTATAATTTCCTGAACTTTGAACTGCGTGGAACAAAATGGCTATCTCAAAATCTTTATTGGATATGTTTGGGAAATGGTGGGCGTAGAAGGGGTGGTTAGTTGCTTTCCAATCACTTTCGACTATTAACAAGGGCACTAGCTATTCCAATTTCCAATCGAAAGAGCCTTCTTTGAAGTTTCCACAACAACGCGTTATATAAAAACCTTATATGCCGCATGGGCATAATTTACAACCCTTTTCCTGAGGGCTGTGGGGGGGGGGGAGTGTCATCCCAAAAACCTAATTTCCAGAACTTAAAACTAGGTTGAATAAAATGGCTATCTCAAAGTTTTGATTAGGTGTGTTTGGGGGAAAAGGTGGGCGTGAGAAGCGGGTTAGTAACCCTCTAATCACTTTCGACTATTAAAAAGGGCATTAGCCCTTTGAATTTCGAATCGAATGAGCCTTTTTTGAAGTTTCTACGACAAACGCCTTCTATAAAAAAAAACCTTATATGCCCCCAGGGCATAACTTACAACCCTTGCCCCAAGGGCAGTGGGAGAGACTGTCCTCAAAAAACATAATTTCTATCTGGAAATCAACTACGCTGAACAAAAATGGCTATCTCAAAATTTTGATTGGACGTGTTTCGGGAAATGGTGGCGTGGAAGGGGTTATAGTCGCCTTCCAATCACTTTCGACTATTAAAAACGGCACAAGCCACTCCAATTTCCAATTGAATGAGCCCTTTTTGAAGTTTCTATGACAACTTCTTCGATACGAAGTACCCTGCTCTAAAGGAAAAATTAATAAATAATACATTGTGCCAACATCGTTCTTATATGCCCCCAGGGCATGACTTAAAACCCTTGCCCTGAGGGTTGTGGGGGAGTGTCCTCCTCTTGACTTAGTCCCGTTTCTTGTCTCGTTCTCGAGTGTCCCCGTTCTTACTAAGGCTGCGCGATCGCGCGCTGCCTGTGATTTATACAACAACTTCTCTATATAAACCTTATATGCCCCCAGGGCATAACTTACAACCCATGCAGTGAGGACTCTGAGGGGCTTATCATCCCAAAGAGACCTAATTTTCAAAACGTTCAACTACCTTGAACGAAAAATGGATATCTCAAAATTTGGATTGGATGTGTTTGGGAAAATAGAGGGCATGAGAGGGGCGTTAGTCGCTATCAAATCACTTTGAACTATTAAAAAAGGCACTAGCCCTTTCAATTTCCAATTGAATGAGCCCTTTTGAAGTTTCTACAACAAAACTTTCAATAAAAACTTTATATGCCCCCAGGGCATAACTTTCAACCCTTGCCCTGAGGGCTCTGGAGGAGGGGGTGTCATCCTTAAAGACCTAATTTCCAAAAATTTCAACTACGTTGAATAAAATGTCTATCTAAAAATTTTGATTGGATGTGTTTGGGGAAAAGGTGGGCGTGAGAGGGGGAATAGTTGCCCTCAAATCACTTTCGACTATTAAAAAGGGTACTAGCCCTTTGAATTTCAAATCGAATGAGCCCTTTTTCAAGTTTCTACGACAAAGATTTAAATAAAAACCTTATATGCCCCCAGGGCATAACTTATAATCCTTGCCCAGGAGGGTTGTGGGGAGGGAGTTTCCTCCTCAAAAATATATTTTCTATCTGGATTTCAACTACGCTGAACAAAATGGCTATCCCAAAATTTTTATTGGATCTTTTTTGGGGAATGATTGGCGTGGGGGGCGGGGGGGGGGGCGGGGGGGGGAGGGGGGGGGGGTGGGGGGGGGGGGGGGGGGGGGGGGCGGGGGGGGGGGTGGGGGGGTGGGGGGGAGGGGGGGGGGGGGGGGGGGGGGGGGGGTGGGCGGGGGGGGGGGGGGGGGGGGGGGGGGTGGGGGGGGGGGGCGGGGGGGGGGTCGGGCGGGGGGGGGGGCTAAAGTTGCCCCAATCACTTTCGACTATTAAAAAGGGCACTAGCCCTTCGAATTTCTAAATAAAACTTATATGCCCCCAGGGCATAACTTAAAAACCCTTGCCCCAAGGGCTTTGGGGGAGTGTCCTCCTCAGAAAGATATTTTCCATGTGGAAATCAACTACGCTGAACAAAATGGCTATCTCAAAATTTTGATTGGATGTGTTTCGGGGAATGATGGGCGTGGAGGGGGGGGGCTAATTTCCCTCCAATCACTTTCGACTATTAAAAGGACAATAGCCCTTCGAATTTCCAATCGACTGAGCTTTTTTGGAGATTCTACGACAACGCCTTCTATAAAAAACCTTATATCAGGGATCGGTGGCAGTCACTTTTTTTCACTTGTCACTTTTTTTGGGACCTGTCACTTTTTGTCACTATTTCTGTCATTTTGTCACTAACGTCACTTTTTCAACTTTTCGGACCTATTTTTTTGGTGAAACAGTATATTATAGTCACAGTATAAAGATCTAGCAGTAAGTTTACCGCAGATAATTTCTGGCTCTTCATTCTCTGTGCGAACAAACAGCTCTTCCCACTTATTCTTGCATTAGCGCGTACAAACAGCTCCTGTCATTTGATCTGCCATCAGCTGTCTAATTACCCTGGAACACGTATTTGGCAGAAACTCTCTCAAAATGCCTTTGAAACCAACTTGAGACTTCGAAACCTACTTTTAATTCCTAAAAACATCTAATAATAACATTGCACTAGTAATTACCGATTTTCATATATACATTGGAATAAATTAATTTAAAATTAGTTTATTCAAAATTTAGTGTTGCAACGTTGAAGCCAAGTTTCGCGTTCAAGAGAAATCTGACTTGTCTACCCGTGTAAAGATCTAATGTCGCTTATGTTTATACGTTCTCTGGAGCACTGGCACCTCGGTCCGGTTTTTATCATGGGTGAGATAGGGAAAGATCATACTGCCTATAATTTATATGCTGTGGTTATAGTTGACTGTCGACTGTGGCATAATTCATAAAAAAGGAAGTCTTTTTTAATAGTTTGGACTGTATTTCAAGACGCACAATGTCTATGGCTGTGATAAACGTGGTTAGTGTGTGTTTGTGTGTGTTACAATATAGGCTCTTGCAAATAAGATGATTGATGGATTTAGTTCTACCGTACCGTAACTGCCTATGGTTTTTTTCAGGCCGTTGTTTCACTTAGCATCCATTCTTGCCTGGGTTGCTTAGCAAACGGACAGTTAGGCCGAGATTCCTTCTTTATGTTTTCAGTGTTAGCCAGTTTCTTTGATTTTAGACCATTTCCTGCAAAAGGAATGCATGCCCACAGGTCTGAGGACGTCAAAAATGTAAGATTAAATTCGTGTCTTCATTGATTTTGTCAGTTTGTATTTGTATTAGCTTTTATGTGTTTTCAAATTCCGTCCTAAAACTCATTCCTATTTCAGGTCGCCGTAAATAATGGGCAAGACAAAATTTATGAAGAGCATAGCTCAGTAAGGCGCTGGGCATAAAGGGAAAGAGTGGTGCACAAAAGGGAGTGACAATGACAGCTCGTTCTATTATAAAATTTGTAAAAAGACACTCAGCTTGCCAGAAAGGGTTCCAGGCTTTTCTTCAAACATGCAGCCGCACAAGATCACAAAAAGAATGCTTCTGTCATGTTAAACCAGCGTCAGGTGAGACTCACTGCATCAGCTCCAACCGGAAACCACCCAAACTCACAGAGTGACAATAGCGTACCACAAAAGAATCTAGAAATGCTCTGCAAGCGAGATGCAACGTCAAGGGTGGAGATAGTTTGAGTTTTAAAGACTATTGCTAGTTCTTTTGCTGCAGCTTCGTGTGATCAAATTGCCAAGGTGTTCCGAACAATGCTCCCTGATGCTGTACCAGAAGGCTTCTCGTTAAATGCTAAAAAAAAATGACATACTAGTTGACGGAGACTATTTATCCGTACTTTCGAGAAATTCTAGTCAAAGATATCCAGAAATCTGATTTTGTGCTAGAATTTGATGAAACAACGAACAATGGTGGGGTAAAAAAAGCTCCAAATAAGAGTTCTCTACTGATCGAAAGAGCGGAAACAGTGGTTACTCGGCACCTTCAGACATATTATATGGGACATGCAACCAGTGAAGATCCGAGTAAGAAAATCTTGCAGAGTATTGAAGACGACGGACTTTCACTTGAGAGATTGCTGATGCTTGCAAGTGATGGCCCAGCTGTCAATAAGAAAGTGTGGTCAGTTCAAAAGGCCTATTGAATATCAGTACCTGCAACATTCATGCAGTGCATAATGCATTCCTGAAAGGGCTACACGAACTCGGGGAGGAGTCTCTGAACTTTTATTGAATGTGTTTGGGGAAATGGTGGGCGTGGGGGGGGGGGCTAGTTGCCCTTCAATCACTTTCGAATATTAAAAAGGGCACTAACCCTTTGAATTTCAAATCGAATGAGCCTTTTTGGAAGTTTCTACGACAACGCTTCTATGAAAACCTTATATGTCCCCAGGGCATAACTTAAAACCCTTGCCCTGAGGGTTATGAGGGAGTTTCCTCCTCAAAAACATATTTTCTATCTGGAAATCAACTACGCTGAACAAAAAGGCTATCTCAAAAATTTGATTGGATGTGTTGGAATGATGGGCGTGGGGCGGCATGTTGCCCCAATAAATTTCGACTATTAAAAAGGGTACTAGACCTTCGAATTTCCAATGAATGAGCCTGTTTTTTAAGTTTCTATGACAACGCCTTCTATGAGAACCTTATATGCCCCCCGGGCATAAATTAAAACCCTTGCCCTGAGGGTTGTGGGGGAGTGTCCTCCTCAAAACATATTTTCTATCTGAAAATCAACTACGCTGAACAAAATGGCTATCTCAAAATTTTGATTGGATGTGTTCCTCAAAAACATATTTTCTATGTGGTAATCAACTAGGCTGAATCTCAAAATTTTTAATTGGATGTGTTTAGGGAAATGATGGGCGTGGGGGGGGGGGGGGCTGGTTGCCCCCCAATCACTTTCGACTATCAAAAAGGGCACTAGCCCTTTGAATTTCAAATCGAACGAGCCTTTTTTTAAGTTTCTACGGCAACGCCTTCTTTAAAAACCTAATATGACCCCAGGGCATAACTTAAACCCCTTGCCTAACTGAGGTTGCCTAACTTGCCTGAGGGTTGTGGGGAGTTTCCTCCTCAAAAACATATTTTCTATCTGGAAATCAACTAGGCTGAAAAAAAGGGCAATCTCAAAATTTTGATTGGATGTGTTTTGGAGGAATGATGGGCGTGGGGGGGGGGGGCTTGTTGACCCCCAATCACTGTCGACTATTAAAAAGGGTACTAGCCCTTCGTATTTCCAATGGAATGAGCCTGTTTTGAAGTTTCTACGACAACGCCTTCTATAAAAACCTTATATGCCCCCGGGCAAAACTTAAAATCCTTTCCCTGAGGGTTGTAAGGGAGTGTCCTCCTCAAAACATTTTTTCTATCTGGAAATCAACTACGCTGAACAAAATGGCTATCTCAAAATTTTGATTTGATGTGTTCTGGGGAACGATGGGCGTGGGGGGGGGCTAGTTGCCCTCCAATCACTTTAGACTATTAAAAAGGGTACTAGAACTCTCAATATCCAATCGAATGAGCCCCTTTTGAAGTTTCTACGATGACCACTTCCATATGAATGTGCCCAGCTCTAAAGGAAAAAAAAAAAATAAATAGCAAATTGTGCCAACATCGTTCTTATGTGCCCTCAGGGCATAACTTAAAACCCTTGCCCCGAGGGTTGTGGGGGGAATGTCCTCCTCAAAAACTAACTTCCTATCTGGAAATCAACTACGCTGAACAAAATTGCTATCTCAAAATTTGATTGGAGTTGTTTGGGGGAATAATGGGCGTGAGGGGGGGGGGCTAGTTGCCCTCCAATAACTTTCGACCATTAAAAAGGGCACTATCCCTTTGAATTTCCAATCGAATGAGCCTTTTTTGAAGTTTCTACGACAACAGCTTTATAAAAACCTTATATGCACCCAGGGCATAACTAAAAAACCCTGCCCTGAGGGTTGTGGGGGAGTTTCCTCCTCAAACACATATTTTCTATCTGAAAATCAACTACGCTGAACAAAATGGCAATCTCAAAATTTTGATTGGATGTGTTTGGGGGAATGATGGGCGTGAGGGGGGGGGGCTTGTTGACCCCCCATCACTTTCGACTATTTAAAAGGGTACTAGCCCTTCGTATTTCCAATAGAATGAGCCTGTTTTGAAGTTTCTACGACAACGCCTTCTATAAAAAACATTATATGCCCCCGGGCATAACTTAAAACCCTTGCCCTGAGGGTTGTAAGGGAGTGTCCTCCTCAAAACATTTTTTTATCTGGAAATCAACTACGCTGAACAAATGGCTATCTCAAAATTTTGATTGGATGTGTTCTGGGGAATGATGGGCGTGGGGGGGGGGGGGCTAGTTGCCCTACAATCAGTTTCGACAATTAAAAAGGGTACTAGAACTCTCAATATCCAATCGAATGAGCTCCTTTTGAAGATTCTACGACGACCACTTCCACATGAAGTGCCCGGCTCTAAAGAAAAAAAAAAAAATAAATAGCACATTGTGCCAACATCGTTCTTATATGCCCTCAGGGCATAACTTAAAACCCTTACCCGAGGGTTTGTTTGGGAGTATCCTCCTCAAAAACATATTTTCTATCAGAAAATCCCCTACGCTGAACAAAATGGCTATCTCAAAATTTTGATTGGATGTGTTTGGGGGAATAATGGGCGTCGGGGGGGGGGGGCTAGTGCCCTCCAATCACTTTCGACCATTAAAAAGGGCCTTTGAATTTCCCTTCAATGAGCCTTTTTTGAAGTTTCTTCGACAACGCTTATTAAAACCTTATATGCCCCCAGGGCACAACTTATCCCTGAGGGTTGTGGGGGAGTGTCCTCCCTCAAAAACACATTTTTTTATCAAACAAAATGGCATATGAGCCTTTTTTGAAGTTTCTTCGACAACGCACTTAATCCCTTTGAATTATATGAAAACCTTATATGCCCCCAGGGCACAACTTAAAACCCTTGCCCTGAGGGTTGTGGGGGAGTGTCCTCCTCAAAAACACATTTTTTATCTGGAAATCAACTACGCTGAACAAAATGGCTATATCAAAATTTTAATTGGATGTGTTTGGGAGAATGATGGGCGTGGGGGGCATGTTGCCCCCAATCAATTTCGAATATTAAAAAGGGTATTAGCCCTTCGAATTTCCAATTGAATGAGCCTGTTTTTGAAGTTTCTACGACAACGCCTTCTATAAGAACCTTATATGCCCCCGGGCATAAATTAAAACCCTTGCCCTGAGGGTTGTGGGGGAGTGTCCTCCTCGAAAACATATTTTCTGTGTGAAAATCAACTACGCTGAACAAAATGGCTATCTCAAAATTTTGATTGGATGTGTTCTGGGGATCGATGGGCGTGGGGGGGACTAGTTGCCCTCCAATCACTTTCGACTATTAAAAAGGACGACTATTAAAAGGGAACTCTCAATTTCCAATTGAATGAACCCATTTTGAAGTTTCTACGATGACCACTTCCATATGAAGTGCCCAGCTCTAAAGGAACAAAAAAAAAATAATAAATAGTACATTGTGCCAACATCGTTCTTATATGCCCTCAGTGCATAACTTAAAACCCTTGCCCCGAGGGTTGTGGGGAGTGTCCTCCTCAAAAAAATATTTTCTATCTGGAAATCAACTACGCTGAACAAAATGGCTATCTCAAAATTTTGATTGGATGTGTTTGGGAAAATGATGGCCGTGGGGGGGGGGGCTAGTTGCCCTCCAATTACTTTTCGACTATGAAAAAGGGCACTAGCCCTTTGAATTTATAATCGAATGAGCCTTTTTTGAAGTTTCTACGGCAACGCCTTCTTTAAAAACCTAATATGACCCCAGGGCATAACTTAAACCCCTTGCCCTGAGGGCTGTGGGTGGTATCCTCCTCAAAAACATATTTTCTATCTGTTAATCAACTAGGCTGAACAAAATGGATATCTCAAAATTTTTAATTGTGTTTGGGGGAATGATGGGGCGTAGGGGGGGGGGCTTGTTGACCCTCAATGACTTTCGACTATCAAAAGGGTACTAGCCCTTCGTATTTCCAATAGAATTTCTACGACGACCACTTCCATATGAAGTGCCCGGCTCTAAAGGAAAAAAATAATAATAGCACATTGTGCCAACATCGTTCTTATATGCCCTCAGGGCATAACTTAAAACCCTTGCCCCGAGGGTTGTGGGGGAGTGTCCTCCTCAAAAACTAATTTTCTCTATCTGGAAATCAACTACGCTGAACAAAATGGCTATCTCAAATTTTGTTTGGATGTGTTTGGGGGAATAATGGGCGTGGGGGGGTCTATTTGCCCTCCAATCACTTTCGATCATTAAAAAAGGGCACTATCCCTTTGAATTTCCAATCGAATGAGCCTTTTTTGAAGTTTCTACGACAACGGCTTATATAAAACCCCTTATATGCCCCCAGGGTATAACTTAAAACCCTTGCCCTGAGGATTGTGGGGGAGTGTCCCTCCTCAAAAACACATTTTTTATCTGGAAATCAACTACGCTGAACAAAATGGCTATCTCGAAAATTTGATTGGATGTGTTTGGGGGATTGATGGACGTGGGGGGGCTAGTTGCCCTCCAATCACTTTCGACTATTAAAAAGGGCACTAGCCACCACAATTTCCAATCGAATGAGCCCTTTTTGAAGTTTCTACGACAACTCATTCGATACGAAGTGCCTGTCGGAGAAAAAAAAAAAACACATTGTGGCCACATCGTTCTTTACTTAGGCAGCGCTAGCACGTTGCCTATGATTTTCTTGCAGTTATAAAACTCCTTAGAGAGCTTCTCAAACTAGAGTAACAATTCTCATTAGAGTAAAATCCTTAGATTGTTTCTCAAGATACACTAATAATTCTCCTCAGATAAAATTGGTTGTATGACGTCATTTACGGATGAAACACGAATGCAGCCTTTTATGTCTGTACATGACGTTATTGCAATACTGATTTATATAAATATGGCGTCACTCCCATGAATCATTTTTTTTTCCAAAATGAAGGCTCTTAACGGATTTTCTCAGACTCATGACGTATCTATGTCTTTTTTCAGGCCAGAAAATCACAAGATGCCAATTTTCCAAAAGAAAAAAATGGAGCCGTTTTTTAAGAAAAAAACTAATACATTACATGCATATATAAATATACAATTATTGCTCGTTTAAAGAGATAAGATATAATACCGGGTACAATGGGTTCATGAGTTTAAGTTACAGATTCATTTGTGGAACTATTAGAGAGCAGTTGATGTCTGAAAAAAAAGGCAAACCAATTCTTCTGGAGATTGTGGAGGTGACAATGCAATTCAAGCATGCAAGCAGCAGCCTCTAAGGAAATTACCTTCGTTTACTATTCTTTCCTCGGGAAATTGAGGGCTCCACACTAAATAAATACAACGTTGAAGGGTCCTAAAAAACTGGTAATTAATACTTGCGTAGTTTACGGCATTTTGTAGGTTTGTACTGGGTTTTGTTGCAAAGGCGTTGTTCTTTTAAACCTAATATTTTGTTTTTCCTCTTCATATTCATTTTTGACAGTTTCTGATACGTGCTGTCACAAATATTCTAACCGCACAATTCTTTGTTCTTCACTTTCGTGTTTACTTTTTCCCCTATTCGTTCCGATCTTCGTTTGTCGCAAGTCTTCTAACTCCACAATTCTTCTTTCTTCACTTTCATTTTGAACGTTCTGATAATCACTGTCAAATGTCTTCTAACTGCTCAATTCTTTCTTCTTCGTTTTGTATTTTTCTTTGCTTCAGACATTTTGCAATACCCTTTGCTTTAACTGCCCGGATTAGTCTGGTTGTCCAAGCTGTTCATTGGGAATTTATATTTTTTAGGTTGTCCTCTAGATCTTGTCAAGTTTGATGGCTCATGTGATTGGAGAAAACTTTCTTCCTCTTCAAGCAAATTGTGATTTTCAAA
>CM051260.1:26778373-26895873 GCA_027921565.1 Artemia sinica
ACCAGAGGATACGAATTTTGAGATCTTTTTACCTACAGTTATTGATGTTTCGCTCCATTAAAAGCCGACTATTTGTATGGAGGTGAATAATGTTGCCAGTAATATAAAGACAAGGTAAGCTGGAGGTGATAAGTTAAATTAAAGGTAATAAAATATATTCTACTAGCCATTTTGGAAGATCTTGTTGATTGATTAACTCTTGCTTTAAAGCAGACTCATTCCCAGATTGTTTTAAGATAGCAGATGTGATTCCTTTATTTAAGGGATGGCAAGAGGACAAGTGTTTTCGAATTATAGATCAAATTCAGCTTTACATCTGTTAAGCTGTATAATAACAATGCTAATTAATAACAGATTTTATGAATATTCGATTATTACAGACTTTATGAGAAATTTGATTTATTACACCATAATCAGTTTGGTTGCAGGAAAGGAATGAATATGGAGCAGTAATAACATATTTACTTGCAACAAAATTTTTAGACATTATTAAAGCTTTTGATACCGGCGATCATTCTGTACTTGTTGAAAAGCTGTGAAGATAAGGGGGTCAATGGAAAAATTCTCAATCTGATTATTAATTACTTTTACGATCTTCACAAAGAATAAAACTATCTGGCCAAATATCTCAACTATTGCTCATTAGATGTGGTGTACCACAAGGGTTTATTTTAGGCCCGTCACTATTTTGAGTTGCGTCAATGATCTTTCTTCTTCTCTTCGACCACTTGTGAATAAGGTTTCAAACTTATTACAAAAAAAGATAAATGATTCTCTCCCGATATTTATTGACGACACAGCTCCTACTACGTGTGCAAAACGACTGAATTGTTGTTTACTTGCTTAATGCTATTCAAAGATTATTCATCTGGATGAGAAGTAAAAAATTTGTTATTATTTGTAATAATTCTAATTTTGTAGTTTTTGTACGGTCTGGTGTAATTGTTTTCCATGGATATCTTCAGTTGAAGCTAGTGGCCTTTGAATACGGAGGATTCAAATTTTTTATATCTTGGTATTATTGTGGGTGAATCATCCTCATTTAAAGGTCATATTGAGAATTTTCCAAATATATTAGCTATAAATGTTGGTATAATTCAAAACTTAAACATTATTTCCCGAAGGATATAATTTGACTATTACATTTTAATTTAATCCACCCATATACTTTGTATTGTAGTTCAGTATGGCTGGGGACTTTCTCTGCAACCCTTCATTTGGTTTGAGATTTGCAAATATTGCTATTAGAATACTTGCTAATATAAGCCCTTCTGTGTCGTGCCATGACACTTGTTGAAAACATTTCCTGCGGCTGCTAACCGTGATTTTTAGACGGTGTTTTTATGCACAGTTGCGTCAAAGGTAGATCTTCTTCTTTTCAAAGTGTGCTCACACATGTCAGTGAGATTCATTCCCATGGCACTAGGTCGAAACAAATTTATGCTAAGAATTTGGTTACGTCTAGGTACGGTTTTCTCCGGTTTTTAGAGGGATTAAGTTATTGAAGTCACTTGATGGAGATATTAGAAGCAATTGTGATGTAAGTGATTTTAAAAGGCTGTTGAAGAACTGATTATTTTCTAAATATGATTTAAAATGGTTAAATTGATAGGATATAGAATTATTTCAAAAAGGGGTATTCACTCAAGAATATAGTTTTATAATTTTTATTTTTTATGTTAGTCAAGGAAGGACTTGTGTTGAGTGTTAAGTTAGGGATAAAAGAGTACATGATGTTGAATTTATGTTTTTAAACCCCTTCTGAGATAATTAAAAATTTGAATTTTTTAAATTGTTTTTTACATTGTGGATTTGTCTGATTATCCCTTCTCCATATTATGCCATGACGTTTGGAGGGGATGTGGTTTTGTTTATTTTTTTTTGTTAATAATTGATATTAAATATATAAGGAAAAAAAAGTATATGGTTTCATGGTAAAAAAAAGGAAATGGACCTTTCCAAATTTAAACAGTAGAAAAAGAACTACTGTTCCACCCAACATATCGTTTTTAATTAATCAAAGTACCAGGATCTTGGAGTTTAGCGATCTCAGTCAAAATTACTTATAGTCAACTTTTTCGG
Organism: Artemia sinica; assembly: GCA_027921565.1. Lineage (NCBI taxonomy): Eukaryota > Metazoa > Arthropoda > Branchiopoda > Anostraca > Artemiidae > Artemia > Artemia sinica. The sequence goes on from CM051260.1 coordinate 26,780,456, forward strand.
CCAAATAGATATTAAACAGAGAACTCTGACGATATAAAGTCCTTATGCGACTGATCAGATCAGAAAAAAATTCGATGTTTTGAAAAAAAAAAAAAAAACAAGAACCTGAGAAGTATGATGAGAGTCAGCAGATTCTCTTAAAAAGTAGTTTTCTGTTCCAAGATAAAAGGTATTACCAGATTCACTAGCAAAAGAACTGACCTATTCTGCTGCATGCATGAAGGTAACTCAATTCAAAATTTGAAATTCTATAGTAGACTCGATAAGTTCGACCCTCTACAAACTGACAAACTGAATAACCTTAGAACTAGTAAAACAAACATTAGAACTAGGAGGGTTTTACTCACCAGCCCTTACACCAATATTGAGACTAATTTTCTTTCTTTTTTAACGCTATTTCGGGACAGGACCTCATACTATGATTGTCGGTACATTATCCCACATTATGAATGTTTGTACTTACTTAGTTTTGAGAATTCTAACCAATCACAGAAAACTGCAAATCTAGTACGTTTTAGTATTTTATGACACAACAATTGAATAGGACACTTCAGGTTCCATTTTCATTATTTAAATTGATCAAATACCAATACTCATCCACCCATGATTAAAACATATTCCGAAATGTCATTAAACATAAACATATTCCGAAAATATGTCGAAAATATGTCATAAAGAAAAGAGTCATTAAGTGACTCGGCAGGTTTGATTAATTAATAAAGTAGGAATGATGAACACATATCTTGAAAAGACTTTTTTTTTTCAAAGTAGACTGTAATATGTACAAAAAATATGTCAAAAACAGCTTTTAGGAATCCTTAATGAACTTACTATTTTTATGACTTGAATCTCCGTATGGCACATTACTAGGCTATCTCATAAAATTACTTAATTTTCTCATTCACAGAAAATCGATAAAACTGTGATTCGAACTAAGATAATTGAAAAATTGAAATAAACTGTCTGAAGTACATTAACAATTGACAGAGTAGAGCTGATGACCGTATATACTATTTTATGGCTTTAGCCAAAAATATTTTCTGAAAGAAAATCTCCTTTTCAATTGAAAGGTAAGAAGGAATATACAAATTATGGACAAGATTGAATAACTTGAAAAATTAAATCAGTTTATCCAAACAAAAGTAAGAGCAATAAAATAGATTAAATAAGAAACACAATACAATTAATGAGTTTAGCAATAAACTTAAGATACTGACAGCCTTGGCCTTACAGATTTTTTGACTAGCAGTTCCTTTTTTCTGGTGGAAACAGGCCAGTTCGAAGTAAAAGTGACAACAGACAAAGGTATAAAATTGCACGTTCATCATAGATATAGATTTTGCTAAGGAAAAATTTTGAACCATATTCCTTAGAAGAAAACTACAAATACATTGTAAGCAGGATCTGGTCATTGAAATCTAAGTAAAAGTTTAATTGTGAAAAGGATATTTGGAAAAATTCTAAAAAACATTCTTTCTGCTTTTTGATCAATTTTGGTTTTTACTAACGTAGAATAACAAAAGAAATACTTACTTCAAGGGCATTTCCAAATTGAGCAGCTACAAATACCAAGCCAAAACAAATCAATCCAATTAGAACTGCCAAAGCTTTTGAAACATTAGTAGCTGCCCTATCACTCAGATTAGGGAAACAAAAAGGTTTGACAAAGTCTTCCATAGCTATTGCTGCTAGTGAATTGAGCCCGCTTGATACTGTACTAGAAAAAAGAAACATATTTGGAACGATTTGCTTAAACACTGACATTGGATTTACAGATTTTCTGGATTAACCTTAAATTAGTATCAAGTTAAACAACTTTCACACCCATATGTAATAGACTATGCCAAATGGCTAAGTTATATTGTATTAGGTGCAACCTATTACACTTCAACAAGTTCTTTTACACTACCGCTAATGTATAAAATCATAAGACAATCATCATCGTCGTTTGAAATCCAGGGGCGTAATTTGCTACGGAGCGTTGGGGGTTTGGCAAACGCCCCTCCCAGACCTTGGCTTGCCCCCCCCCCCCCATCCCCCCATCCCAGTTTTCACCCCCCACTGAAATTTATTTTTTTTTTTCAAAAATCTTGTCAAAACTAGGGCAAAACCGCATAATTCAAACATCCACAGAAACGGGTCAGTTTTCTTTGGTATATCTTTACCTTTATGGTACTATATGGCTCATTTTTCAGTTTTCACTGTCATCTTCAATTGATTTGGGAAAACTGGCTCCAACTTTGCCCACCTCCCCACCCACCCCTGGATTTTGACGACATTACGCCACTAGTGAAATCATCACTATTATTAAGCAAACTGTTGGAAACTAAGAATAAGGAATTTGAAGATCGGACTTCTGATCAAGCATTAAAGGATAAAGTTTATAAAATTTGATTTCATATGTTTATTAATTGCTAACTCAGAAATCTTATTTTATTTTGGTTGTATTGACTGCTCCTTAACATAACATAAACTTAAAAACGTAAAATTCTGAGTAGAGCTCGAGTCTAATTGGAACTCCCAACGTTATACGCAAGAATTTCCGGAACCTCAATAAACCCATTTTGATTTGGCGTTTTATTGAAAACTAATTTTTCATAAATCTTTGAGAATCGGGTACTTTGAAATTCCAAGGCTGATCTCTTTGCTGTTTTTATTCGTAAGATATTAAATATGGAAAAGAACTTTAAGGTTAAAAAAATTGTCAGGCGATATCATTGTAACCATATGACTAAGCAGTACTTTTTTGTAGTCTTTGGACGTTGAAAATTAAACTTTGAAATTTATGCCGCATAAGATTCGCAAAATATTACGCTAAACTTGTTTCCAAGCTACAATCTGGATTGCAATCTGATAACATTGGTTGTGACAGTCAAAATCAACAAAAGCCGCTCCAATGACAATCAACAATCAGCATCGACTCTTAGAATTCCTGATTTTGCCTTCAGCAGTTTTTCTCACCTTCCTCTATAAGATTTTAGGCCCTTTCTCTATATGACTTACCCCTCAAACAAAACTTAGAGGATAGCCCTGATTTATTTCGTGTCACTTGATGAATGTCCCTTTGATAATGATGCTTAGATTTATACATTAGACCACTGAAGTTCCTTAAGCAATGACAGTTTTATATCAGGTGAAATCATCAAAACAAACCATGAGTTAATCCTGGAGCTATAGAATACTAAGATATTTCTAACTTGTTTGTTATTAGAATGTTAGTTTGCAGCCTTTGAACATTTAATATGAGAAATTTTGAACTCATACAGCAAAAGATGCATCGGTTGTGAAGATTGATGTGAAGATTGATACGAGCATACCTTCCATAAGAACCATATATGCCCCCAGAAAAATACTTACAACCCCTGCCCCCAGCCCTGGGGGGGGGGGGTTATGTCGACAAAAGAGTTTTTCTTATCTGAACTTTGAACTATTTTTAACGAAATGGCTGCCTCAAATTTTTTATCAGATGTATTTGGGAAAAAGGGTTCGGGGGCCAGTTGCCCTCTGATCAATTTTGACTCTTAAAAAAGGCACTAGAACTCTCGTTTTTCCAATCGAATGAGCCCCTTTGAAGTTTATACGACGACCCCTTCTATATGACGTACCTCTGGGAAAAAATAAATGGAGCGTAGGAAGAGGCTAGCTGCCCTCCAATCACTTTTGACTCTTAAAAAGTGAATTACAACTTTCAATTTCCAATCAAATGAGCCCTCTAGATACGAGCATCCCTTCCATAAAAACCATATATGCCCCCAGGGCATAACTTACAACGCCTATCCCCGGGCTCTGGGGGGCTGTGTCGACACCGGAGTTTTTTGTTATGAGAATTTTGAACTATTTTTAACAAAATGTCTATCTCAAAATTTTCATCTGATGCACTTAGGGCTTAGAGGAGGGGGGCTAGATGCCCTCCAATCTCTTTTGAATCTTAAAAAGTGAACAAGAACTTTCAATTTCCAATCAAATGAGCCCTCTCCGAAATTTATATGAGCATCCCTTCCATAAGAACTATATATACCCCTAGAGCATTACTCATAATGCCTGCCTCCGGGCCCTGGCGGGTTCCGTCGACATAGGAATATTTTCTTATCTGACCTTTGAACTATTTCTAATGAAATGGCTATTATAAAATTTTATCGGATGGGCTTGGGGAAAAAAGGGTGTGTGGGGGGGACTAGTTGCCCTCAGATATCTTTTGACTCTTAAAAATTGAACTAGAACTTTTAATTTCCAATCAAATGATCCCCCTCTGAAGTTTATACGAGCATCCCTTTCATAAGAACCATATACGCCCCCAGGACAACACTTACAACGCCTATCCCCCGGGCTCTGGGGGGGGGGGATTTTGTTATCTAATTTTTGGACAATTTCCAAAACACTGGCTATCTCAAAATTTGTAGTGGACGGGTTTGGGGAAAAAAGAGCGTGTAGGGGGGAGGGCTAGTTTAACTCTCTTGACTCTTAAAAAGTGAACTAGAACTTTTAATTTCCAATCAAATGAGCCCTCTATAAAGTTTATACGAGCATCCCTTTCATAAGAACCATACATGCCCTTAGGGTAAAACTTAGAACGCCTTCCCCTGTGCCCTGGGGTTCTATTGACACCGGATTTTTCTTATCTGACCTTTGAACCATTTTTAACAAGATGTCCATCTCAAAATTTTCATCAAATGGATTTTGAAAAGAAGGCGTGGGGGGGGGCTAGCTGCCCTCGGATCTCTTTTGACTATTAAAAGTGAGCTCAGACTTTCAATATCAAATCAAATGAGCCCTCTCTGAAGTTTATACGAGCATCCCTTTCATACAAACAATATATGCCCCCAGGGCATAACTTACAGCGCCTGTCCCCGGGCCCTGGGGGGTTGTGACGACACCTGAGTTTTTGTTATGTGACTTTTGAGATATTTTTAACTTAATGACTATCTCAAAATTGTTATTGGATGCATTTGGGGAAAAGAGTGCGTGGGGGGGGGGTTAACCTCCAATCTCTTTTGACTCTAAAAAAAACTAGAACTTTCAATTTCCAATCAAATGAGCATCTCTGATTTTTTTACGAGCATCCCTTCAATAAGAACCATATGCTCCCCCAGGGCATAACTTACAGCACCTGCCCTCGGCCCTGGGGGCTGTGTTGACCCCTGAGTTTTCGTTAAATGGTCATTAAATTATTAAAAAAAAAAACTATCTCAAAGTTCTTATCGACGGGTTTGAGGAAAAAAGGGCGTGGGGCTATGCCTTCTAATTTCTTTTGACTCTTAAAAAGTGAACTAGAACTTTCAATTTCCAATCAAATGATCCCTCTTTGAAGTTAATAAGAGTATTCCTTCCGTAAGACTCATATATGCCCCCAGGGCATAATTTACAACGCCTGCCCTCGGGCCCTGGTGGGTTGTGTCAGCACCGCAATTTTTGTTATATGATATTTGAACTATTTTTAACAAAATAGCTATCTTAAAATTTTATTGGATGTATTTGGAAAAAAAGTGTTTGGAGGGGAAGCTGGTTACCCTCCAATATCTTTTGAAGCTTAAAATGTGAACTAGAACTTTCAATTTTCAATCAACGATCCCTCTGAAGTTTATACGAGCATTCCTTCCATAAGAACCATATATGCCCCCAGGGCATAACTTATAACCCTTGCCCCTAAAGACTGTGGGGGGAGTGTCCTGCTCAAACATACAATTTCCAGAACTTTTCAACTACGTTGAACAAAATGGCTATATCAAATTTTTGATTGGATGTGTTTGGGGAAATGGTGGGCGTGGAAGGGGTGTCAGTTGCCTTAGAATCACTTTCGACTATTAGAAAGGGAACTAGCCATTTCAAGTTCCAATCGAATGAGCCCGTTCGGAAGTTTCTACGACAGCGTTGTCTATACAAAACCTTATATGCCCCCAGGGTATAACTTACAACCCTTGCCCTGAGGGCGGTGGGGGAGTTGTCATCCTCAAAGACCCAATTTCCAGAACTTAAAACTATGTTTAATAAAATGGCTATCTCAAAATTTTGATTGGATGTGTTTGGGGAAAAGATGGGCATGAGAGGGGGGTTTATTTGCCCTCAAATCACTTTTGACTATTAAAAAGCGCACTAGTCCTTTGAATTTCCATTCGAATGGGCCTTTTTTGAAGTTTCTACGACAACACCTTCTATAAAAACCTTATATGCCCCCAGGGCATAACTTAAAACCCTTGCCCTGAGGGTTGTTGGGGAGAATTCACCTCAAAAACATATTTTCTATCTGGAAATCATTACGCTGAACAAAATGGCTATCTCAAAATTTGATTGGATGTGTTTGGGGGAATGATGGGCGTGGGGGGGGGCTAGTTTCCCTCCAATCACTTTCGAATATTAAAAAGGGCACTAGCCCTTTGAATTTCCTATTGAATGAGCCTTTTTGAAGTTTCTACGACAACACCTTCTATAAAAACCTTATATGCCCCAAGGGCACAACTTAAAAACCCTTGCCCTGAGGGTTGTTGGGGAGTATCCTCCTCAAAAACATATTTTCTATTTGGAAATCATCTACGCTGAGCAAAATGGCTATGTGAAAATTTTGATTGGATGTTTGGGGGAATGATGGGCGTAGGGGGGGGGGGCTAGTTGCCCTCAAATCACTTTCTACTATTAAAAAGGGTACTAGCCCATTGATTTTCCAATCAAATCAGCCTTTTTTGAAGTTTCTACGACAACGCCTTCTATAAAAACATTATATGACCCAAGGATATAACTTAAAACCCTTGCCCTAAGGGTTGTGGGGGAGTGTCCTCCTCAAAAACATATTTTCTATCTGGAAATCAACTACGCTGAACAAAATGGCTATCTCACAATTTTGATTAGATGTGTTTGGGGGAATGATAGGCGCGGGGGGCTAGTTGCCCTCCAATCACTTTTGAATATTAAAAGGGCACTAGCCCTTTGAATTTCCAATCGAATGAGCCTTTATTGAAGTTTCTACGACAACGTCTTCTATAAAAACCTTATATGCCCCCGGGGCATAACTTAAAACCTTTGTCCTGAGGGTTTGTTGGGGAGTGTCCTCCTCAAAAACATATTTTCTACTTGGAAATCAACTACGCTGAACAAAATGGCTATCTCAAAATTTTGAATGGATGTGTTTGTGAAATGATGGGCGTGGGGGGGGGGTTAGTTGCCTTCCAATCACTTTCGACTATTAAAAAGGGCACTAGCCCTTTGAATTTCCAATCGAATTAGCCTGTTTTGAAGTTTCTACGACAACACCTTCTATAAAAACCTTATATGCCCCCAGGGCATAACTTAAAACCCTTGCCCTGAGGGTTTTGGGGGGAGTTTCTTCCTCAAAAATATATTTTCTATCTGGAAATCAAATACGCTGAACAAAATGGCTATCTCAAAATTTTGATTGGATGTGTTTGGGGAAATGGTGGGCGTGGAAAGGGTGTCAGTTGCCTTAGAATCACTTTCGACTATTAGAAAGGGAACTAGCCATTTCAAGTTCCAATCGAATGAGCCCGTTCGGAAGTTTCTACGACAGCGTTGTCTATACAAAACCTTATATGCCCCCAGGGTATAACTTACAACCCTTGCCCTGAGGGCGGTGGGGGAGTTTGTCATCCTCAAAGACCCAGTTTCCAGAACTTAAAACTATGTTTAATAAAATGGCTATCTCAAAATTTTGATTGGATGTGTTTGGGGAAAAGATGGGCATGAGAGGGGGGTTTATTTGCCCTCAAATCACTTTTGACTATTAAAAAGCGCACTAGTCCTTTGAATTTCCATTCGAATGGGCCTTTTTTGAAGTTTCTACGACAACACCTTCTATAAAAACCTTATATGCCCCCAGGGCATAACTTAAAACCTTGCCCTGAGGGTTGTTGGGGAGAATTCACCTCAAAAACATATTTTCTATCTGGAAATCATTACGCTGAACAAAATGGCTATCTCAAAATTTTGATTGGATGTGTTTGGGGGAATGATGGGCGTGGGGGGGGGCTAGTTTCCCTCCAATCACTTTCGAATATTAAAAAGGGCACTAGCCCTTTGAATTTCCTATTGAATGAGCCTTTTTTGAAGTTTCTACGACAACACCTTCTATAAAAACCTTATATGCCCCAAGGGCACAACTTAAAACCCTTGCCCTGAGGGTTGTTGGGAGAGTATCCTCCTCAAAAACATATTTTCTATTTGGAAATCATCTACGCTGAGCAAAATGGCTATGTGAAAATTTTGATTGGATGTTTGGGGGAATGATGGGCGTAGGGGGGGGGGCTAGTTGCCCTCAAATCACTTTCTACTATTAAAAAGGGTACTAGCCCATTGATTTTCCAATCGAATCAGCCTTTTTTGAAGTTTCTACGACAACGCCTTCTATAAAAACATTATATGACCCAAGGATATAACTTAAAACCCTTGCCCTAAGGGTTGTGGGGGAGTGTCCTCCTCAAAAACATATTTTCTATCTGGAAATCAACTACGCTGAACAAAATGGCTATCTCACAATTTTGATTAGATGTGTTTGGGGGAATGATAGGCGCGGGGGGCTAGTTGCCCTCCAATCACTTTTGAATATTAAAAAGGGCACTAGCCCTTTGAATTTCCAATCGAATGAGCCTTTATTGAAGTTTCTACGACAACGCCTTCTATAAAAACCTTATATGCCCCCGGGGCATAACTTAAAACCTTTGTCCTGAGGGTTGTTGGGGAGTGTCCTCCTCAAAAAAACATATTTTCTACTTGGAAATCAACTACGCTGAACAAAATGGCTATCTCAAAATTTTGAATGGATGTGTTTGTGAAATGATGGGCGTGGGGGGGGGGGGTTAGTTGCCTTCCAATCACTTTCGACTATTAAAAAGGGCACTAGCCCTTTGAATTTCCAATCGAATGAGCCTGTTTTGAAGTTTCTACGACAACACCTTCTATAAAAACCTTATATGCCCCCAGGGCATAACTTAAAACCCTTGCCCTGAGGGTTTTGGGGGAGTTTCTTCCCTCAAAAATATATTTTCTATCTGGAAATCAAATACGCTGAACAAAATGGCTATCTCAAAATTTTGATTGGATGTGTTTGAGGGAATGATGGGCGTGGGAGGGGCTAGTTGTCCTCCAGTTACTTTTGACCCTTAAAAAGGGCACTAGAACTCTCGATTTCCATTCGAATGAGCCCACTTTGAAGTTTCTACGACGACCCCTTCCATATGACGTGCCCTTGGGAAAAAAAAATAAATAATAATAATAATAATAATAAAACATTGGAGCCATATGGCCTTTACTATAGGAAATGCTATAGCGTTGCCTCTGATAAGCATAAAAATAACGTCAAAACTAGATAACCTACATGCATTTGGTACATACTCAGGGTGGGGGAGGGGTAGATGGGCAAAAATGTATAGATTGTTTTTGTAATTTGAATAAAAAGTGCCCAGGAATTCGGAAAATTCAAGGTTTGAGGTGGAGACCTTGCACAGTTACGGAAAGGGAGACGCATATAAAGGTGATTCAAAACCCTAGACAAACAAAACAAAACAGAGACCCAAGAAAAAAAACAACAAAACCTTAATGCCCAGAAAATATCCCAGCAACAAATAACCCTGGTAGTCCTGGTAAATGTCCAAGCGTATCCATAACAAAAAGGGGAAAAAGCTGTTCAGATCGTTCGACAAGCTAAAATATAATATAAATGTATCAAAATATAAATGGAATACAAAAAAAATTAAACAAATGAATTATTATTGGCGAAAGAAACTACTTCCTTTCGAGGCCTTTCAAGCTATGACACCCTTTCATCTGAAATTATTTGCAACCTAACCTTATCATTATTCATATAGTTCCTTTGGGAGACCAGAGAGTGTCTAAGAAGATGCAGTCAACTTTTTTTACCTCCAGGAGCCATCTTAGTTTTATTTATACCTTAAAACCATGATTCTCTATTGTTTTCTTTTGGTTGTTCCAAAATTTTGAAGTTTTTAAAAAAAAAATAAAACCACGTCAATTGTAGAAGGAGTTTCCAGCCTATATTTTATTCCCTCTCCCCCCCCCATACACTCCTACATTTTTAAGAATTACTGATTTGTTATTTCTATGAAAGAATTTCTGGAATTTTTCTTGAAAATGAAAAAAGGAACAAAATCCCCCCCCTGACTTTCTTTGAATTGACGCCCGGAGAACTATGTCATTTTTTTTCAGTGTTGTCGCGTTGAACCGTGAATAAAAAAAAAGACTTAAACTTGACAACGTTTACTAAAAACTGTATATCTGCATATATAGATGTCTTTTTTAAATGGAATTCTCGATTGTCCTTATTTTAAGGATATAATGTACATAGTTATGTAAGTTTTTACTTAACCTATTCAAACGATCATATTTCAGTTTCACTGTCGTTGGTACTTTAAGCGGAATACCAGCATTTTCTGGTCGAAACCCAGAAATACCATTTTAGTACTTTTTCACATGTAGTGTTCTTCTTATGCTGATTGAATAATACTTGCTGTTACAAGATTTTTAAAAAGAATAAATTATTAAAATAAAAAGGTCTGAGGTCAGCAAAGGATTATACTAAACCAAAATCAATAATGTTGTTTTTCATTATTCTATAACTAGCATAAAGAAATGAGATCCATAACGAGACAAACAATATTTGTGTACTCGGTTTTGACCCCTATTTTTATAACTTAACAAGAGGAGGGGTAATTCAGACCAATCACAGGGGGAAAGGGTAATTTCTCCTCTATTATGTGAAAGGCTTGAACGATAAAACTCAGGATTCTCTGATTGGTTCAAAGCATAATTTCCATGATCAAACAAAATTAGTATTTGAAAGAGCCTATGTATCATAGGTCTTTCCAACTACTCTCTATTCTTTGTTTTAATAATTTGTTTTATTTTTTTTTGCAGAACGACTAATGAATACCTTTTTTTTAAATTTATACTTTCTGTTATCCTTTCAGTTTAGTGTTACACAGGAGCAGATCCAGAGTTGAATCCTTTGAAGAGGAGGGAAGCATTCTTCTTACCTACCGAATTGTCGCGAGATCTTACGACATTTTGGAAAACTTTTTGATTGAAAATTAGATCTTATGGTCTGTTGATAAATATTTCCGACTATTGCCAATTCAAAGCATGTTTTATTAATTAAATCTGGCAAACTTCACAGTATTTCATTTTGAATTTGGGATAAATAGCTCAGCTTCATATAGCCCAAATTATAGACTTTGAACTAAATTAAGCAAAAACAATTCGAAGGAAAGTAAACAACAACAAGAAACTTTAGCATATTTTTTTATTTAAAAAATAAACATTAACTGCACTTTCTCTTATGCAGTAATGGTACTTGTCTATTGTCATCAATTAAGGGAGGGGATGGGCAATAGGGCATTCACATCCACCACTCTTCTCGGATTTTTGAGCTCCCTACTCCTCTAGATTTTGAAAAATACCTTTTTAGGGTTATTTTCACTGAAAGATACTTTCTCTTAAAATTTCGTTCAAAAAGGACACATTTGCCCTCTCACTTGATTTTGAAAAATATATTTTGCCTCATCTAAATTTTCCTGAACTGATGCTAATTTAGTGTCAGTTGCATCAACATTGTTCCAGACTAGTTTAGTAATTTTGGGCCAGGGGTTCATTGAATTTATGCATTTGATGACTGCAGCTTGGTATCAGGGTCTGACTTATGAGCCTGGGTCTCTTCACCAGCGGCCAATGTGTTAAAAAAATTGGGATCACCATTCTCATTCCCACATTTTGTGTAAAAATTTCTTGGAATTTATGAAGATATTCATTACGTAAATTTCGGGAAAACACTTACATTGCAGACAAAGGATCACAGTCATAGTATTTTGTGAAAATGACCATTCCTGTATAGCAACAAATACAAAGTAGACCCAGAAGTCCAACTAAATTTATCCAAATAGCCCTGAAATTAAAAATTAACTCAACTTCTACATTCTTTTGTTTTAGTAATCAATAATAAGCGACCTTAAAGAGAATTAATTCGGTTTCCAGAAGTCTTCAAAAAAAATTCTAGACATTTTCTGGGAAACTTTCTATGTCATAAGTAATGCACCCTTAAATTTCCATTATTCTTTTTTGTAGAATCAGTCATGTTTCAAGTATAATTGCGAAATATCACTAAAAACAGAAGAACCTTTAAAGCTAACAAATTTATCTTAATATAAAATCCCAACTATAAACAAGGTAGGCCGAAATAAGTAAAAGTTTAGGTCAAGACGAGGAACTTTGTAAAACACAAAGAAAAATCATCAAAAAAAGAGACGCAATATTAAATGTTTTGAACAAAACGACCAAGCAACAAAGAAAAAAACGTTTAGGGATAAATTTGACTTTTTAACTTTTTCAAATACTATGTTAGTATGTATAGGATAAGATACAGCAAAAATGCTCGCTTATGTGTTTTGAAACGATTCGGTTATTAGAGCATGCCATTATCATCATTGTAAAAAGCCTAATCGTCATCATCACTTTGATTATCATCATCAACAACATGTATCCAGTTAAAAATAATCCAATCAATCTTCTATATTCTATTCCTCTGGTGCTGTCTCCATTTAAGTTAAGTTCATAAGTTTATTAATCCGCATTCACAAACAAATAAATAAATTAAGCAACACTTTCGCGCTGGAGAAAACCTATGAAGGTTTGCAGTCGCGCAAAAGTTCACGTAACTACTTACCTATTTACTCGACTATTTACTTGAACCTCAACTATTTAATTAAAACTATTATAAATAAACCAAAAATAAATAAACTATAACCTATATATATGGAAAAAATAGATGAAAAAATAAATAACTGAATTAAAATAATAATATATAAATAAAAATATAAAAGAAAAATAACAATAACAAATCCAGTCTCCATCACTCTTCAATACTCAACTCATCCCTCCCCTTCCCCACCCTTCCCTCCCAACCCCACTCTAGCCCCTGCCCACCCTTATTTTCCCAGCCAACCCATACCTCTCCAGCTCCTCTTCCTCCCCTACCCAACCTACCAGCCATAATAAAATTCACACAAATTCTCCCACCAAAAAATCTTTTAAATTCGACTCAAATCAAGAACTATATTATCACTTTGCCTAGTTCCATAATTATGCAGGTCACTATTAATTTGGTAAAAACTCTTAAAAACATCAGGCGTTAAACCATTCTTGCACTGAAACACATATACTGCAGCTTGGTAATCTCTTATCTGACCTACATTGAGGAGCTTCAGGGACCTAAAACAAGCACAGGTGACATGTACAACATCGACATACCCACCGATTGTCCTAACAGCTTTATTTTGTAGAACTTGCATTCTTCTATAGTTGCATAAGAAGTTACTGCTCCATACGAGGCAACGTAGGAGATATATGGATAAACCAACGAATAATATATAGCTAGAAGTATTCTTTGACGGAGGAAGTTCTGCAGACGTCGAAGTATGCCTACCTCACGGGGATTTTCGATGAAATTGCGTCACTGTGACATTTTCATGGCAGGTGGCAATCAAGATAAAAACCAAGGTAGCGAAGATGATCAACTTGCTGAACTGTATTACCACATAAAGTTAACTGGCCAGACAAATCCAATGGTGTACCAACTCTACAGAACGTTATTAAAAATGTCTTTCGAACATTTACACACAATAGACTTAATGAAGTGAAAATCTACAGCCTTTCCAATGTGAGATTCCCTTTTCTCACCAGGTCCTTCACAGATGAGGCAAACACAGTTAAAACAGTATCATTAGCAAACGAGTTAAGACACACATCTTTCAAATACAGACGAATGAGATCAACATAGGTGAGGTAAAGCAGCAGACTTAAAGCTCATCCTTGTGGTACTCCACACGTCACTGGAAATGCTGGTGAGCGCATATCATTCAACACTACTTTGAGGGATCTCCCTGTGAGATAACTTTCAAACCACTTTAAGCACTTTCCGTGGACACCTAATTACTCCATCCGGCTTAGTAGTATTTGAAAATCAATTGTATCATATGCTTTGCGAATATCTATAAATTCAGACAGAAGTGTTTCATTTCTGTCCACACCACTGTTCATTGATTCATGATAAGGGAAGATACAAGGGGGAGGTGATGGGGTGATTGCCCTTCCCCAAACAAATTTTTAAGAATACTTGCTAAATTATACTATTGTGCACTATATATGAGAAATAACGACTGAAAAATCGATCGTTGTCTGAAATAAAAACTATGAAACATATCAACGCAATAAAATTGTTAAAAGACGGTATGAACACGCAATACTGAAACGTTTCAGTACTGTTAGGAAGATCCCATGGGAGTGCAGACCCAAAACGAGAAGGTTGGACAGTGACAATGCTGTGGCCTGTATAAGCATGCAAAGGTTGGCATCCCTTATCATTGTTCCCCGGAGACAGAGACACAGATGAAATGTACGCAATACATACGTCCAAATACAAAAATTTTATTTTCCATCACTGAAATTGACAAAAATCAAGACTCCTTCACCAACGCTTTAAATGTTTGCCTCATTGCTGTCAGCCACACAACATTACATGAAGTACCCGGACAATGATGCCCAATTAATCTGCCAGCAATCTAATGTCTACCTTATTTGGTAGCACTGAAATAGCTTAGAGTTGTGATGAAGATACCGGCTTTCTTCATGCCGAATGGCTTTGCATCGACCATTTATCACCCCCTTTACCCATTTGTCCTTTTTTTTTCTTGATATCATATTCTGAACTTGATTAAGTTCTCTTCTAGTCACATAGAGAAAAAATTTGGACATAAGATCAAACTGGCTCAAAAGTGTGTTGTCCACTGCATCAAAACGCACAGTTCATCTGCCACCAATCTTTTGCCGCGTCTGCTTTTCACCTTGATTGGGATAAGTTTTGCAGCATCAGCAAAGCTTGTCTTTTTCCCCAGCCAACTGACTAGGCCTTTTCTTATTCTTTGCCCTTTTTCTTTGCCGTTGAGTACCTTTGCCAAAGGTACCGGTAACAACATTAGAAATAACCCCCTCATCCTCAAATATTGTCATTTAAACAATGGGTGCGTTCTCGAACCAGGTCCAGGTCCAGGTGTATTTTGAGAGAGGATTTTTCTAATTTTTGTGTCCTATTTCTATAGGAGCCTTTTACGTTGGTGTTCTGACGCTTAGATTATCCATTCATCTTATATAGCAAACTTACAACACCGTGATGGTATCAAAGAGCAATCGAAAAAATATTACAACTCCTCAAATACAATAGGCAACGAGTGCGTAACCTTCCTTTGACTGGGATCGCCTCTGATTGGCCAACGGATGTCAATTTTAGTGGCAATCACTTCCTCGACAAAGTTTCCCAATGCTTTGCGCAAGTGGCAAAGAGAGCCAGTTGATCTCCTGTTGCGTTACGTTACGTCGACAGCAAACCGGCCTTGATTCAATTATTTTAAACAAAATTTTAGAGGGGGGGGGGGTGTTACATTTTCTCCTTTTGGCACTGCTGCCCTCCAACCTCAAATTAAGGCTCTGGATCCTTGCTTGTCCCATGAGTTGTTGCAAAGCATTCGTCGTCGAGTGCCCTTTGTGAAGTCCGAATTGGGTCTCACTCAGCAAACCATTAGCCTATAGGAAACTATATAGACGTTTATGAACTTTTTCTAATAAATTTTGAAAACAGGGGAAGGATAGAAATTGGTCTCTAATTTTCAATTTCTTTTTTTAGGGTCACCTTAATGAAGTGGTATCACTTTCACAACTTTTAGCTGATCAGGGAAAATGCCCTTTTCAAGTAACAAGCTTATAATCAAAAGCAGACCCGGTAGAATATAATGCATTATTGCCTTAAACGCTCGAAGAGATAAGTCGTCCACTTCCACAGAATTTTATTTCAGAGATTTTATCATTTTAAGCAGTTCATCACTCGTTCACGGATCAAAGGATAATTCAAAACTCTCACCTCTATTGTCACATATAATGTATTCTTGAACCTGTTGACATTTATTTTTTACACTATTTTGCACTTTAGTACCAATATTAGAGAAAAAAATTACCAAACTTATTTGTAATTCTAGACTTATCATCAGGGGCAAAACCCTACAATTTCTACTTCATTCCCTCCAATTTCAGCACTGACACCGGTCACTTCATTTATCAGTTTCCATGTTTCTTTCATATTTCCTTTACTATTTGAAAACTTTCTATCATAATATTCGGCCACGGCTTTGTGACGTAATTTGTTCACTAAATTACGCTGTTTTTTTTAACAATTCATACGAACCATCACTTTTATCATTTAGATATCTTTGATAAAGCTCAATCCTTACCTTTCTTTCTTCCAATATTTTACTCGTTACCCATGGCTTGCGGGGTTCCCGTTTCTTCACTTTCATTACCTTAATAGGACAAGTACTATCATAAATAGGACATTAGATTATCAAGTGCTCTCATAGGGGATTCTTCTTTAGAAAACACAGGAGCCCAATCAATAAAACTAACCTCCTCCACAAACTTTTGAAGATTCCCTTTTTTCATTAACCTTGTCTTTATTTTCTTTTTCTTTGGTCTGTGCAACTGACACTTCATAACACTCACCAATGGAAGATGGTCAGAACCAGGAAAAGCCACAACATCAGCATAACAAGGCTTCAAATTGGTAGGTCATTATAAGTTGTCTCCAACAATAGGCTCTCTTCATGAAATGGATATCCCCGTGATAAAATATCGCCTTCACAGGTTTTAATTTTATACTAGCCGACCGCTATCGAAGTCATGCAGGAAACGACGAAGTCATGCAGGAAAAGATTTTAAAGACGTCAAACTTCTTCGTTCGAGGCTTGAATTTTGTCCCGAAATTTTCGTACTAGAGAGCTTCTCAAAAGCTTTTATTCGCTGGCTCTTGTTTCAGAAAAGGGAGAAACCCAAAGATGATACGCAATAAGATGTTTAAGTACCAAGGTCTTAATATTAAAGTATTCTTAGCTGATAAGTATTAGTAAAATAATATAAATAATAAAAAGAATCTAAAATAGTAAAATAATGTAAAATAGTAAAACTAGAATTATATCCAAAATATATTCCACTATTAATATTAGGCCTATATTAGATTATATACATATAAAAAGAATCCTGAGAAAAAAAATTGTCATTTGCAACAAAAATATACATTAATTTTGAACGGAACGCTCACAACTGTTGGCAAGCAAAAGCACTGAAACTAACACAATAAACTGTAAATAATGTCACTCTTAAAAAAGATAGAGAGAGAGAGAGAGAGAGAGAGAGAGAGAGAGAGAGAGAGAGAGAGAGAGAGAGAGAGAAAGAGAGAGAGATGGAGAGAGAGAGAGTAGTAAATTATTTAAACTGTATAAAGTGTAGGCACCGAGAAAACAAAGAACTGCTTAATCCCGGTTGATACGAATTGAAATCAATGACAGTTGAAAGTCCATCTTTAATTCCAGTTCAGACAATACAGAAAAATAAAGGTTGGTCCAGTAACACTTAAAAGAGAGTCTGCAAACGGAGAAAATGTCATTTACTTTCTTACCACTAAGCATTGAAATGATACTATATGTACAAAGCGAGAAAAAATAAAATAAAGCTACAGCAATAAATAATAATTAATCAGCTACGCATCCAAGATGAGTCGTTAAGAGACATAAAGATTATGTTTATCGTATAATGAACACACGGTTATAAGAATGGACCTTCAAATTTTTGGTTAAGTATGCCAGATCCTAATGTCTGCCCTTGACGTCGGGTAAATTTTATATGAAATCGTGATGATGGGTCGTAGGGGTGGTTACGAATTTGAGAGTTTTGGGGGAAATTATTAGCAAAGTTTAAAGTTAACCGACAACCAGAATAACTGGGTTATCGCATAAATAGATTTTGCTAATTACAATGACCTTACTATAAGAAATGTGCAAAAGTTAAGCAGCGGAACTAATATAATCCTTACTATTAGAAAATAGAGCTTCCTAAAACTGAACTTATTTCCCTGAACTATTTTTTCTTTTTTTCTAAGCCTACCCAAACCTAATGTCCAATATTTGGAGCTAGCGTCTGACTACAGCAAAGTCAGACATTTTTTTTAGAATGAAAACTTTTCCTAGTAATATTTGAGAAAACCTATTCAAATTTACAAAATATGAAAGCTAGAAAAGCAACATCATCAACCGCTCTTATTTTTTCGTTTCCTCGGTATTGCAGGTAATTTGGTACCTTTTCAATTTAGGAGTAAAATTGACAGCTAGATGGCAGATTATGTCGGCTTTAGAATTTAGACTTAACTTTAACAACTAAGTAGGTTAATTTTTTGGACAAACCTTTGCGCTTGTTTAATACTGGGAACGCTAAGATATCTTTGAACCTGTGACTGGTTGACTCCATAAATTGTCACCCACTGAAAATATCCTCCAATGACTAGAGACCAAAATGAATGGCGGATGGCAGGATTTGGACTAAACCTAGATAGAGACAAAATATGATCACCTATTTGTACGATCATTTACAGTGAAATTTCTTGCTAACAAAGTATCTAACCCATCTCCTAACTGGAATCTGGATTAAAAATTTTGTGGCTTCATTTTTAGAAATCGGTGTTTTGTTGATTATCAGGATTAATTAATTAATTTTAAGCAACAATCAAAATGGATTTTAACTATCCTGATTGTAGTTTTGCTGCTTAACGTCGCCAGATTATGATTTTATTTATTTTTTTGTCACATCAGTAATCTTCAAAATTTTAAATCAGCTGGGTACTCAAAGGACTGGTTAGGCGTAAATTTCATCCGAGTGTTCTTTTACCTTTTAATTTTAAGATAGCTTCCATACTGGGTAGAAACAGGTTAAGGCAAATGGTGCGATTAAGCATTCTGGTCCATCAAGCACGAATATATAGGGGCTCATAGCCCTTCAAAATGCAAGCATTTAATATGCTGTATTCCAAGCTAGAAAATCCATGTTTGTAAGATGTCCCTTCTGGCTCCAGCCCTCCCTTTACAATCTCGAGATTTGTCCTAAAATATAATGGGTTACATATATTTTGCCAGTTTTGAATGTTTAAGCTGTACTAATACTACTACTAATACTACTACTACCATCACTACTACTATTGCTACTACTACTACTAACAGCTCATCAAAGCACAAAGCCACTTAGGTCCAACACAACCGTGCAGACTCCTTAACCCACAGAACAAACAATAATCTAGAGAGACAATATTACGTTAGTCTGCAAAGTCTGTAGACTATTTTTTCTTCAGTATATAATAATTGTTTGAGCCACTTAGTTTGAAAGGCGGGAAGTCAAAACAGAGTCCCTTTCCCTATTTTATGACGGGTGGCTTCTATTGATGTTTAGGAAGGTGTCAGTAGTCAAGGTAAAATCAAGAATGATCAGGGAAAATCAGGGTATCGGAATCAAATAGTTCCGATTTTCTGGCCGTATAGTCTAGAGGGAGGAATTTAATGATAAATTAGTCCTTTTTTGTTTAAATCTTCGTTATTTTTACTGCTGCTTCGTAAATCTAATCTGTCTAAATAAAGCACGAAAACAGCTCATCTATAATCTAATACTTATAAAATTACTGAAGCTGCATTGAAAGCCTTTGCTACTGCATATTGTCAGTCGGCCATTGTCTTTAACGTTTCCCCTGTAAAAAAAAATATCAAGCATATTATCAAACCGTATATTAAAATTTCAATTCATTCAAATGAAGCTCTAACTTGAGTTTTTCTTATCCCCTATGATATACAGGACTTGCCCTAATACTTTAATTGTTCATAAGCTATTGAAGAATTAACTAGTATACATTTACCATTTACTAGCGGTGAAGGGTATAAGGCGGTGGGAGGGGGTGTTACTCATGCACAAGAAAAAAGATACGTCAAAGGCCTAATATCTGTAAATTTCAGCGATAAAATATGATATTTTAAGGAACGATTTAGTTTGAAAAAATAATCGTTGTTTGCATCACAATTCAATATCACGCATTAACATTAAAACGTGTGCTACCAGAATGGTTAACTTAAGTGGTTGATAAAATATAACCAGCTAACAATATTTCATAATTGGAGACAAATGAAGAACCCAGCTTTTTCTTACACACAGATGGAACCGATTTCCCATTGTTACTTTTTTTAAGTCGTTAATGTGCCCTCGTAATTAGTTTTATAACCTAAATTGCTGTTTGTTTTGTTTAGACTATTTTTTTTTTAATTTCTTTAGTCCCAGGTGAAACCTCTATTATATCCGACCCTGACTTACCCTTAGCAATGGTTGTGGTAACTTTCAAAAGTGCTTAAAGTTGGAAAGTGCTTTATAATGGACATTTGCCCCACCTAAGTTCAACATGCATGAGTGTCAACCCTTCCAAACCTTGCCAAGTTTGACCATGGTAGCACAAAAATAGTGGTTGATTCAATTACTCTATAAATTACTTCACAATAAAAATATTAGGTAAGCTAAAAAAAAACTGACAGAAGAATGTTGCTCACTCAAAAAATTCGATCCGCTGTGTGTCATTGTTCCTTTTGACCACTTCAGAGGGCCCACCAACATCTGCATCTCCTATTATACAAACTGCTATCATGGAACCATACATGATAATGACTTGGAATGCGTCTGTCCACATTACAGCTTTTAAACCTCCCTATATAAAAAAAGGAATATGAAAAACGAAAACAAATCACAAACTTTACTGCAAGTAGAAACGATGCGTACACCTAAAAAACATAAACTTGGACCCAAAATACGCATACGTACAACAAGAAAATCTAAAACACTTAAAACACAGAGCTTACACCTAAAACACTAATACGTACACCTAAAACACTAAAACACTTAAAATAAGTACACCTAAAACACCTAAACACTTAAGATGCGCACAAAAGTAAACCTAAATTTATTAGATCAATTGTTAAATAAAAGTTAAAATTCTTTGGGATATTATCCTAAGAACTTGGGATTTTATTCTGAAATTTTGGGTGATGATTTTCTAATTTCTGAAAATTTTGAGATTTTTTAAATTATTTGTTCTACAAATATAATTTCTGTTTCTGTCATTGTTACCATAAAGAACCATGAGCTGAATGAACTGTTATTTGTAACATCAACCGTGTATAAAATCGGTTTTGTTATATTCGTAGGCTACATTCCAGGTGTACAGTTTATTGTCAGGTGTCCGTTTGTCACTAACTTGGGTTTTGCTTGGAAAAAAAAAATGCTTGCGATTGGTTGTGAAGCAATATATTATATGATCAACTCAAGTATTTTTGGGTTTTCTGGTTTGCGAATTGATTTTATAATTGAGTTACAAACCACCGTTTACAATGAAAACACGACCAAAGAAGAAAAGTCAGTGATATAACAAACTTTCCAACAGTGCTTGGCTAAACTACCCAAAATATAAAGTTTGGCTTACTCGGGTTTAAGAAAAGAAAAATGCCAGCTAATGAAAGCGTCACCATTTCTTATTTGCCATTTCTGTCACCATTTTTTTTGTGAAAGGCTTTTAATCATTGTAGCCGAATCCAATATTTGTTGTAGTTTACGGCTTATGGCCTAAACGTTCAATTAGTTCCCATCAATCGGTCCCACCAATTCCACCCACAGGTATTTACATGCGATTTTTTGTGGAGGAGATTTTTTCCACAACTTTGAAAAGGTATGAAAAATAGGTGATTTATAATGCAAATATGAAAAAATATAGCCAGCATCTTAAAGATCTCAGGATTAGAGTGGAGGTATTTGGGTTCAAAGATCTCGCTGCTTGGGAAAAAGTCGAACAAAAACAGCCTGGAGATCCCAATCTTTTTTTCTCTAATAAGGTTTTTCTAACAATACCAGGCAGCAGAAAAGTACAATTATTGAAAGTATTTCGAAGCATCCAGATGTCAAATGACTTGGGTTTATGGTAATTGTGTATGGACGAAAGACTTTATTTTGTTGTTGAAAAGAGTCCGCTCTATTCAAAGGTTTTCATCCTTGTTGTAATTGATCAACCGGTTCTAAGGTAACTCCAAAGAAATCACTCGAGAAATTTTATTTCAAAATTTTGAAATATTTTCAATAAAATGTCCCCTGATGCCGATTTCCCTTGAAACATTTTTCTATTAATGCAACATAGAGCCAAGGCTGTATCGAGGGGGCTTAGAGGGGTTTGAACCCCCCCCCCCTGAAATGTTTTTCGACTCGTAAAAACGTAACAAAAATGAATATAAATAAATTTTTGATGCGTTTTTAAAGTTTTTTTTAACCCCCCCCCCCCCCCTTGAAAAAAAAAATCCTGGATACGACCCTGCATAGAGCCTCATAGTAACAATTTTCAGCAATAATTAATCTTATTTGACGCGATTGGCACAGTAAATCTATTGGCAGGGAAAGTTATCTATAGCTGACGGTTAAATAATGAGCATTTAAAATGCTTCAACAGGATGTAACTTCACCAGCACTTAGTAACAAAAACGTACCGTCAATTATTAACAGTAATAAGCAACACCTTTGGTGACACTGGTTATGGTGCCAGGTTCTGACTTGAAATCGTAGTAACTAGTAAAGGGAAATTTTGAAAATCTACTCTATTCGTGATTGGATTGAAACAAAAAAAAAGAACAAGTTGAGGGGGTACTTCACACAAGGGGAAATTCTGAGCCAATTTTTCCAAATCAAGTGAATATGAAAGCAAAACTTAAAATTGAGCTATATAGTACCATAAAGGTAAAGATATACTAAAGAAAACTGACCCATTTCAATGGACGCTTGAATTATGCAGAATTATCTTAGTTTCGACAACATTTTTCAAGAAGCTAAATCTCAGCTAGGAGGGGGGGCAAACTGGGTTCTAGAGGGATAAACTAAGTTCTGGTACGAGAGGCTTCCCCCACCCACTCTTCTGCCAATTACATAAAAAAATTAAACCCCTGAATTGGGAGTTAAAGCATTAACAATGACAAGGAACAAATTCCAATGCTGACGAAATCCACTACGATGATATTTGATTTACACACAAACACAATAAAATATGCTCATGTTTCTTTGATCCAAGTTTCTTCTAAGTATTATGTTCAAATAATCTTTTTTTTCTTTTCAACATTTTCAGACGACCCTAGTAATACACCTCAATTGCTAAAAAATGCTCCAAACAAATAAGCCTTACCTTTACCTACTTTTACCATTGGTAAATTGAATACATATAGAGTGGCTTCAATCTTTACAGTCGATAATTTTGCCCCTAAAAATTATATGTGGCCCTTATATTGGGAGTACCTCTAGAATATCAATCATAAAGAACTGGTATGCCAAGCAAGTTTTACTTGGTTCTCTATTGATATCCGTTGCGTGCTACAACTAATTAACGGTTTAAACATGTTTAATAAGTTTCAAGCTAATACCAAGTACCTTTTCTACATGGTGTCAGTCCATGAAAATGTAGGGGGAAATTATTTTTCAAACCCCAGGCTATTCACCTTACAAATCAACACCATTGGTGTTTTCTACTTAATTTATAAACGTTCTTGCAAACTCTTCCGAAGCAAATTGTCAAAAAAAGATGTAAACTGAACTTCGTAATTTTTATTTAGAAAAATTATTCAATTTAAGAAAAATCTTAGTCAAAATAGTGTCAAACCAAAGCTGGCAAAGGAACATATTAAAGGTTCAAATTGGATAGAAACTTACCAGAGCCATTTAGAAGATATATACTGCAAAAATAGACGAAGCTTAAACTATCACTGAACTAAATTGAAACCATAGGAAACGGAACAGATCAATCCTTGACGGTCTAGCGTCCAAGACACTCTTAATGGAAGCTAAAAACTAGTGGTGCCACTGACACTCAAGGGATATCCAGCAAAACCGGAAAAATTAGTCAAACCAAGCTTAAATTGAGTGTAATTTACTAAATTTTGATACTTCATCAAGTTTATAATGAAAAAGGTTGTATGTGTGAAGATAGAACTTTGTAATCGTTATGTAGAACAGAATAGGCCTAGGCAAATTAGAAAAGCCTGAGCCACATTTACAGTCCAAATTGGATATCAACTTACCAGAGCAGTGTAGAAGATGCATACTGCAAAAATAGACGAAACTGAAACTATAACACTGATTCCTGTGACTTGACTAAGAGCGAGAGCTGGTGCATACACCACCACTGCCATATACAAAGACATCTGTATGCTAAATGTGGCTGACCCAAGAACACGGACCACACGGTTGAACCGTTTCTCAAGATATTCATAAGCAGACGTTAGCTAGAAGGTTTATCAAACTAAAGATCTCATAAAATAAATATCAGCCATAATTTCAAAAAAAACTGGTACATAATTAATTTACTCAAATCTATGGAATAATGACAATATTTGAGGAGAATAAGGGATCATGCATATCTTTCAACTCCCAGTGAATCTTTGAAAGACTTAGAAACATTGGTGGATATACGGACCCAAAGAATAAATGGTAACAGAGGGGAGATAGCTCAGGATGTTTGTTGATGAATTTTGATGGTAGAAAGTGTCACAGCAGCCCCTCTGGCTCTGCCGTGGCCTAGAATCATGTTGCCTTGCACATAAGATGTATTCGGGTTATGTCGTATACCTTGACCTCCAAAATGTTTCACGATGTGGTCTCTCTGCTGTAATACCGCCCAGGAAATACATAAAAAAAGAAATTATTGTATCAACTTCTGAATCCTCGGTTTCAATTCGGGCCATGCTCAAAACTTTACCTTTTACATAGAAAATCTTAGGGTTCATAAGTGTGTTGTAGCGCAGTGATTAAAGATCACTGATTTACCTCGATATTTATTCGGCAATTCATTTAAACTCTTTGTTTTTTTTTGTGTGCATTTATTTTCCCCAATTTAATACTTTGATTTACATTAATTACAGTAAATTACTTTAATTTACTTAAACTGAAACTAATTATAGTTAATTCACTTCTATGTATGTTCAAAGTTTTGCTTAAACCTTTTATATACAATTGACAGGTCCTATATCTTAGGGTTGAATCAGACGCATAGGATTTTCCTGAAGGAAAACATGCTAGTTTATGAAAGATTTCATTCAAAACTTCCTAATGAACATTCTGGTTTTAATTTCAAAGCATGTGGGAGTAATTTTTTGAAGAAATCTGCGAAAGCTCAAGTTCATGACAAATGCAAGAATAAAAAAAGACGTGGGCCGTGACTTTGTAAATTACCATGTTACCAAAAACGATAACATGAGTTGTTATGCACTTTCTGGTTCAAATTATTATGGTGAATCGACTTGCAGTAACATTTTTTTGTGTATCTTACTTTATAACTTATATTTTTTAACGTTCATTTGTCATATATCTTTACGATGTCATATTATGTTTTTCAAAAAATAGATAAGCATGTTTTCCTATGGGTTGGCAATCTATTTTCGCAATAGATACTTAACTCACTATTATGCAAATGTTCAAGATATACATAATATTTGAAAATGCAGTATAAGTTATAAAATTTCCATGGTACGTCTGAACTTCAGATGTCACGTGAAGCGACAAACTCTTTGTCCTGCTGCAAGAGAGAGAAAAGTTACAAAATTTTGAATACAAAAATTAGTCGGAACCATTGTTCTGCCCACAAGCAATTACTGAATTTTCTGTTAAAATAACCTTGCTGAAGATAAAAAATCATGACACATATCAATAAAAATTTTCTTTCTAATTTACAATTTACTAATTTAAACTGTCAACTCAATAAATTCTCTTGGGCGTTTGTTATATCTTTAAAGACGAATTTTAGCTTAAAGACACCTCCTCCCAGTTCACCCCCTCCCTAAGTTCAATATTTGTTACAGATTTTCAAGTTCTTCTTTTCCAAAACTTGGATTTGTTTTTACTAATTTTTTTTCTTTAAAAAAAGACTAATTTAAAGTTAAAAACGTATTGTGTTAATGCATAAAAACTATCTTTTCTCCAGGGATGTCAATTTTTCTGCTTCAGTTTTTCCATAGGGTATGAAAGGACATATTTCCAGGCACGAAACTAGAAGGGGGAGGGGTCCAATAGCAATGAAAGCTATATAAAAATAACTTTTCTGAGAACGGCTACATGTTAAGGTGCTATAATAGCAAATTATTTCTAATCTACCTTCCTGGCTTGTGCGAATGAAACACCTGTGTCCACAGAGGTGTACTTTAACATCTGACATTTCCTAACAGATCCGTTATCCCTTCAATTTCTTAGGCCAGCTGCTACATACATCAATGCTTCCTATCAAATGTTATATACAGCTACGGTCAAATGCTATATATCTCAATGTTTCTTGGGACACGCTATATAACCCTAGAAGTTCCGATCGAATAGCATAAGCCTCCACATTTCAAAGCTGTTCTGTTTATTCCTCCAATATCCTGACTCTTGCAACTGTGAGATGTCCGATATCCTGACTCATGTAACTGGGAGATGTGCACTAAACGCCTGCCACCTCTGGCTCCACACAGGTGCGTACATCAATCACATTTAGTTTTGACGGCATACTTTTGGGATTTTAATTTTTTTTTTTTTTTCTCAAAACACCTGGTAAGTGTTTCCCCCTAATTCAATGCTGATTTTATGGTCCCAGGAGCATAAAATAAAGGCCCAGTTATAAAGGCCCACAATATGAAAATTACTTTTAGTTTTAAAGAAATTGTAGTCCAACAAGGCTGAGAGTATGACTGGTGATGACACCCTTATCAGAGACTTTCAAAATTATTTGGATGACGAAATACGTATGTGGTCAAATAGCTTTAGAAGAGATCTATAGAGCTTATTATGCTGAGTCAAATAAAGCTACAGCCGCAGGGAATGTAGATCGTTTTATTAGAGATTTTCAAAATGACTCAAATGACGATATTTTCAATCAAGTAGAAGAACCATTGCCAAAGAAAACAAGAGTTAACGATGTAGAGGATAAGGAGAAATATGTTGTTTTTAATCAAATATTTGCAAGAAAAACACATCGTATACCCACCACTAGCATATGAAAAGACCCTAAATTCCCGCTGCATTACGAAAAAAGTAAGCTATTATTGACCTAAGATTTAGCCAACACAATGAATGCCTCAAGTATGCAGTGCTAGCTACTGGGCATGAAGTTTTTGTAGAATAATGCCAGTAACGTAGACCTTTTGACCTTGAACGAATTAGGACAGAAGGATGAAGGAATATTTCCTACAGTGTCCTACAGATTTTTATTGTTTTAAAGGAAAATGACCTATAGGCGGAAAAGAGATTAAACTATGGAAAAAAATTAAATATAAATTAATGTAATAAGTGTGATAAGTAACATCATTTTAAAACAATCCTCAAAAGGGCTTATTGCTTCTCACTCAGACTATTTGTCTAGGCTTTTTCTCCAATTAGCCATGGCTCTCAACCTTTTCATCACAGTCCACCAACTTAATTTTAATTCACAAATCAACGGACTATTATGATGAAAAGGAAAAC
This sequence comes from Artemia sinica, assembly GCA_027921565.1. Classification (NCBI taxonomy): domain Eukaryota; kingdom Metazoa; phylum Arthropoda; class Branchiopoda; order Anostraca; family Artemiidae; genus Artemia; species Artemia sinica. The sequence continues at coordinate 26,807,876 of CM051260.1, forward strand.
ATTATATCCTATCTGCGCACCTAGCACTCTAAATGCTAAATTTTAAACCTTCTCACTCTTTGTTGAGTCAGAAGACGCCCAATTTTTCCCTATCGTCAAACCTAGTCACCTGACTCCATGGAAAGCATGGTGCCAGTTTTTTTTTTTTACTGCCTTGCACCATGATCAAGTGAAGAGGCGAAAAAAAAAAAATTAAAATGCTGTTCACTCTGCGGTAGAACCTACCAAAGCAAGGTGTGTAGCAAAGTATTTTCTCATCATTCTAGTTTATACAGATATATCAAGGTTGATGCAGGAAGCAAGATGCCTGAATTTCCAAAGGAATTAAAATAGACCTACAATTTAAGCAGACATGCAAACTTCAACTTGTTCGTGCAAGATTAAAAAGATATTCTCATATATCAACAGATACAGATTTGTAATGCAATATTGCACTATATTTGTTTTGTCATGTTTTTCTTATATTTCTAAAATACAGCTAGCCTATCACTCTCACTAACCGTGAGGGAACCTAGGTCGAGGTTCTGACCTTACCAAACGAGCCATCTAGAGAGTTGAACGTCAGACCGTATTTGTTAAGGTTGAATGTTAAAGACAACAGAAGGAGACCCCTCCCCCCACTTCTCAAACTCACCCTAAAAGAAAACCGCAAAGGTTGTACTTTTAGCAACGAGAAAAAAATATTTAAAAGAAAAGAACTGATACTTTTATATAGCGTTGATCACTATCGAACCCTCTCCCCGCTTCTACCCACATATGCTGGAGATATCAGAGGACGGGTAAATTTAATGAAAAAAAATATACAGCTGAATCGCTTGAAAACACATGGCAAAGGCAAAAAAATCACATAAATCTTAAGATTTCGGGGTATACTTAGACCCATATCACCTCCCATTTTCACACTTGAGTCATTATGTCTCATTACTTGGAATCTATATACACAAAAATGTAAAAAGAAAGTATTATGTTGGACATAAAGCTTTGTGCCTTTTTAAGGACACTTGGCTACATCGAGCAGCATTTTATGTGGTGTCTCTGACCCTCTTTTCCTACCACTCTCCATAATAGTGCCCATGAAAAAAATTGGATTGACCCAATGAAAAAAAAAATTACCTGGAGTTTGTAAAATATTGGGAGATAGAGGTATGCAGCAGCTGGCATAACCAAGATGTATGAAAGGCCTATAATCCAATACATTGTTCCATAGAGATATATCTCTGCCGGTGTTCCTAATAAAGTGATTGCTGACATGAAGCTGTAAATAAAATAATTTTCAAAAGTAAGGTTTTTTGTTCATTATTTACGAAATACGGGACTACATTACGCTAAAATCGGATGTGGCTAAAATCGTTCAGGTTGTGGCTCATCACTTCTTGCGAACGTGGTCTAGTTCTTTGGACGTGAACGTGGGCTTCAGTCAGGGGCGGATCCGGGACTTTTTTCTAGGGGGGGGGCGCAAAATAGGTCGATCCGATAAAACTTGCGTTAGGAGCAAGTTTAATTAACGCAAAACTTGCGTTAATTAAGTCAATTCCACTACTTTAGACGACGTTAGGGGGTGCGCGCCCCCCTCGCCCCCCTGGATCCACCACTGGCTTCAGTTCAGCTCATCGTATGTCAACTCAGTTCTTGTGGACGTGGCTCATATATGGAATCCTTTGCATAGTCGTAATATAGTGCAAACATACACAATTGCACATAATTCCGCATATGTTGGGGGAGGATCAGAACCCCATCAAGGCTTCTGACTGCACCACTGGCCTTCGGAATTTTCCTAGGGATTGGAAGGGGCATGTGCTAATTAACCATTACATTCTCCCATGTCTTTGTCTTTTCTCAACTTGAAACTTATCTCTAAAAATCTCCCTCCCTTAGCCCTACCTCCTCCCCAAATTCAACGCTTTACTGTACGTTTTTTTTCAAGTATCTTTTTTTAATAGCTTGGATTTTTCAGATCATAGCTTGGATCTTTCTTTCGTTTAAAAATTTTTTCGCACGACCTTTTTTTATGCATATAAAGGACATGAATTTTTTTATTGTCACTCGAGAATACATTATAATAAAATCGATGCCGGACTACGTTTCAATAGGGGTCAGTTTAGCTGTTTTGAGCATGAACATCCATGGAAGTTTTTGCATAGCTGTAATATAATTAAAAAAAAATACACATCTTCTATATAATTTTCCATTGGCTAAGGGGAGAGGTCTGCGGGCAGGAAATTATAAAGATAGCAGCACAGACATCGAAGACTAGGCAAAACAGCAAAACCAAATAAAATTGAAATTTGTCAATACAAGGACAATTTACAAGGCTTATCTTTTCTTTAGAGTTAATCTTTTAGGTTTGACAAAGATTTATGATTTAATCTATTTTAAATTGCAATTAACAGGTTTGGCGCCTCAACAAGATTTTGGTCTCTTTGGTTTCATTAAACATATCCGATTTTTCTATTTTCCAATTATCAGTAATTACAGGAATGCCCTTGAATAGCCCATAACGAAACTGTCATTATTTTTACTTCCTTAATTCTACAGAGAGCGTAAATAAGGTTGTAAGATTTTTGTGGGAATAGTTTTCTTTTTAAAATACTTGAAAAGGAAATAAAACTTATTCAAGTTGCAATACACAGCTGAATAATGTTACTTTATTTTAATATACTAAACATAAAGTTATGTATGATAGTTTTGAGTTAGAGGTGTTGGTCTACACCTAATGTTAGTAGCCCCTGTCTTATGTTAGTACACTCCAATTTACAGTTAGTCGCTCCTGCCTTGGATAAAATGAATATATTTCTGTAAGTGGGATCAAAGCTGCCACATCTAGGATACTCTTGGAAGCACAGCAAGTCATGTTCAGGAAAAGTATAAGAAGTAATTTTGGGTTTTGTGTAAAAAGTTAACTAGAACCCTAGACCTCCGGTTCCAAGACCCTGTGAAGTCTTGTAGTAACTTTGACCCATGGACCATAGCCGTTGACCGACATCCACAACAATGTTTCACTGAGAAACTTTCGCTTGTTCCTTTTCAAGTTTGTGCGGAATTATACAGCTCCTGAGGTTGAGTTTATATGCACGAAGCAGCAAAAAAAAAAAGGTGAATGGATGACAACTTTTTAGGAAACAAGCCAAAACACCTTTGTAGGCTGTTTAGGAATCTCTTTTTTTTTCGAATAATTTATGTTTTGATTACTTACGAGATACATCTGGACGATTTACCTATGTGACACGCGCTTTTTTTTTTAATCAGAGATATATAAATATATTTCAAATAGAGGAGTAAAGGATTAGAAGTTTTTAGAAGTTATTCATCTAAGGCAAGAAATATGTCTAATTCAAACATTCTTGGCAGAAAAATATTGGATTCTCAATGATCCAGGAAAACCTCAATCTTTTTCTGTCAATGAAATATATCCATGTTGTGACATTTTAGAAGCACTAATTTCACAGGAATGACCTACTAAAAGCAAATATTTTATTTAACACAGGTTAAAATCCCAGCTTGGCTTGAATTTTTTCCGATTGTCCTCAAGATGACACTATCAAATTATTGCACTCACAAATGCTTTTAATATAGCGCTATCAGGGTGACGAAAGTGATCCACAAGTCTCCTTTGCAAGACACTCAAGTACAGGGTTACCACCAGGTTAAAAAAATCCCTAGGTTCTAGTGATTTTTTTTTTGTTGATTTAGTGATTTCCTTCAATAATCTAGTGATTTGTGAGCTGATTTAGCGATTTTTTTTTTAGGCAATATAAAAATGACTAAAAATAAATCACTAGGATTAGCAGCCCTGCTCAGGTATCACTTTTGGACCAGTGCGCTTGCACACTGTCAATGCACATGCGTGTGCATAGCGGATACTGCATCAGAAGCGCCAAATTTGAGCCAGAAGCATGGTAAATTTCTGATTGCCCTCTAATAATTCCTGATTGAATAATTTTCATTCGCAGCGAATGACGCTGCGACTAAAGGCATAAAATACCAATTTCCCTTTCGAAAACTTTAAGTAAGAGGGAAAGGCACCTGATTAGTTGGAAGTGATGTCAAGCGATCACTTTCATCCAATCAAAGATCATTTCACTATCTTTCTGGTTCGAATTTGACACTCTTGGTACAATTTTTAATACCCGTCATAGGCGCACATGCGCACTGACAGTGCATAAGCGCACTGGTCGAAAATAGCGGTACCTATGTGCAGAGTGGCCAGATAGGACACATTTGCGCCATTTTGGCGCTTTTTTGAGGAGGTTTCATATTGAATTTTGTCAAATCTGTATATTTTTTGAGGAGAGATAGTGTTCATTCGGCGTATTTTCACTAGAAAGATGGAGCTTTCGGCGTATTTTCACTTTTAGACAGCGCAAGTTTAAACCAAGCAAGTGGCAACACTGCCTGAGTGTATCATCTTCAAAATGACCGTGATACTTGTGGAGTTGTGGACCAAATTCGCCACTCTGACTAATTAGCCTAAGGAACGGCCGTTTGAGGTGGGGGCAGCCCCTCAAATACGGAATACTTTCAGATGGTTTTCAGATTTAATGTCCTTCTTTGTTTTATTTGGAAAAAAATCTTGTTTTATTTTAACGTAATATACATTAAGAAATATTTTATATTTTGTTCTATGATCTTTTTCTTTCTGAAAATAGGTTTCTACGAATCAACGGCCTGACGCAAGTTCTATTTCCTAATTTTCATTGCTTGAAAGATAAAGATTTTATTACCTTAAATCTGCTGTCAATATTTGTGCTAAAATATTTACTTGTATATAGTGGGATGATTTATGCACACAGTCTTCATGCTGAAGAAATTGATTCGTAAATGACAATACCACGAATTATGAAAAATAAAGAATGGATTAGTAAAACCACAATTTATTGATTTTGCCTATACAAATAACATTTCAAAATTTGTGATTGAAAATTAAGGATAGTAAAGGCCTCTACTTTTGATTTAAGTGGGTTTTTCTGCTATTGTTTTATTTTAAGTACAATAGAGAAAGCTAGAGCTTTGTAGAAGAAAGTGTACCTGGACATATTAAATAGGGTTTTGAATTAGCCTAATGATAGCCGTAAAGGTAAAGAAAGAAAGATGCTTCCAGAAACAATCACTTTATTGCAAGTAAAACCGAACATGAACACGTTTTTTTTCGATACCAGACCTGACATAAACTGACATACCAGACATAAACTCAATTATTTTTTCCTTAAAAAAAAATAATAAGAAATCAACAACAAAGATCCTAAGTAAGAATTATCTGCTTTGTCTTAAGAAAATCGATTTGATTTCTTAAAGACGACTTTTAATTTAAAATTTTAACTTAGAGTATTAGCTGAAACTTAAATTATGCAATAATAAACAAATATTTCCTTCTGGGCCATTTGCAGTACATAGAACATCCGAGTATGTTTCATTGGAATTTATTTAACCATTTCTCTCTCTTCGTCAGTCCAGCGGCAGCTGGGATTGCACCCAAGGCTCCATATTGCCAAGTAGAGATCAATCTATTAGGCTACTACAGGTGCATTATTGACTATTTTAAATACTAATTTAAAATATTTACTTAAAGCATGAACTTAAAATATTCCACATATTTGGGGAAATAAAAAAGTAAGAGCACTTTCTTTTAAAAATCAACGTAATGTTACTATGAATCTAGAAAAGCTTTCCTGGAACCTTGCCATCAAATAAAGTGAATAAATCCATGACCGAACATAGTCAAACCACACTGAAATGCGATTGGCCGTCTCTGATTTTATAGGTAAATATGGGACAAGAAGAGGCCTAAAAAAAATTTCGTTTCATAAGGTGAAACGACGATCAATTGACTTATAACTTTAACTGGGAAATCATAGTGGCTTGGGAAACCAAAAGACTTGTGAGCTAACATCAGTAAATGCATTCAAGTTTACATGATGAGCGGGGTTGCCACCTGTAGCACGAAAGTGCTATTTTAGCACTATTGCAGTCAATTTTTTGACTTTAGCACCGAAAATCGCTGTGTAGCACGCAAATTTAGGCAATAGTACCACTTTAGGAACTGACCGTGGTGGCAACCCTAATGATAAGCGATCATTAGCTTGAAATATTAGCAAACAGACAAAGAAAATTGTCCCCCTGCTGTAACTCCGTTGGAAAAGCGTGCATTAAATTCACTGGTTTAAGTCTGTGACATTCCTAAGCCAGCCACATAATTTTTAAGCGTATATCAGAAACAAAATCCGATAAACACACCTTTTAGAATCTGATTGTTCTCTATGAAAAATTCTTAGCCACTAAAAAGAGTGAAAATATTTTAGTCTCATGAAATTAATAAGCATGCTGACTATTTGTCTGTAGTGTATATTACTGTTTGAATCACGCTATTTATAAAAGTAAATCCAATCAATACTTGCCTGGCAATTAAAGACATAGCAACAGGGAAAGTCCCCATGTTTCTTCCGCCCATAAGGAATTCATCTGTTGAGCTTGTCTGTGTATTCTTCTTCCGTGGTATTGCATAATAGATTCCGATTACTGCCGATACACCCAACATTAATCCAAATACCAGGTAATCCTGCCATCCAAACCGTTGTACTAAATCTTCCCCATCTTTAATAGACATCTGAAAATATAATATATTTAGTATTTCTTGAATATTTTACTCAAAACGCAGCTTTATCACAACTGCAAATAGTCATAAGTTTAGGACGACTTATCAGAGGCAACGCTGTAGCGTTGCCTATAGTAAAGGCCACAGGGCTCCAATGTATTATTATTAATTTTTTTTTCCCCAGAGGCACTTCATACGGAAGGGGTCGTCGTAGAAACTTCAAAGGGGACTCATTCGATTGGAAATCGAGAGTTCTAGTGCCCTTTTTAATAGTCGAAAATGATTAAAGGGCAAATAGCCCCCCCCCACACCCATCATTCTCCCAAACACATCCAATCAAAATTTTGAGATAGCCATTTTGTTCAGCGTAGTTGATTTCCAGATAGAAAATATATTTTTTAGGAGGAAACTCCCTCACAACCCTGAGGGCAAGAGTTTTAAGTTATGCCCTGGGGGCATATAAAGTTTTTTATAGAAGGCGTTGTCGTAGAAACTTCAAAAAAGGCTCATTCGATTGGAAATTCAAAGGGCTAGTGCCCTTTTTAATAGTCGAAAGTGATTGGAGGGCAACTAGCCCCCCCCCCACGCCCATCATTCCCCCAAACACATCCAATCAAAATTTTGAGATCGCCATTTTGTTCAGCGTAGTTGATTTTCAGATAGAAAATATGTTTTTGAGGAGGACACTCCCCACAACCCTCAAGGCAAGGGTTTTAAGTTATACCCTGGGGGCATATAAGGTTTTTATAGAAGGCGATGTCGTAGAAACTTCAAAAAAGGCTCATTCGATTGGAATTCAAAGGGCTAGCCCCTTTTTATAGTCGAAAGTGATTTGAGGGCAACTAACCCCCCTCTTCCCCAAACACATCTAAACCCCCTCTTCCCCACATTTTCCCCAAACACATCCAATCAAAATTTTGAGACAGCCATTTTATTAAATATAGTTTTAAGTTCTGGAAATTAGGTCTTTGAGGATGACAAATCCCCCACAGCCCTCAGGGCAAGGGTTGTAAGTTATGCCCTGGGGGCATATAAGGTTTTGTACAGACAACATTGTCGTATAAACTTCAGAGAGGGCTTATTTGATTGGAAATTGAAAGTGCTAGTTCACTTTTTAAGCGTCAAAAGATATTGAAGGGTAACCAGATCCCCCCCCTAAACCCTATTTTCCCAAATGCATCCAATAAAAATTTTCAGATAGCTATTTTGTTACAAATAGTTCGAAGATTATACAACAAAAATTCCGGTGTTGACACAACCCACCAGGGCCCGGGGGCAGGCGTTATAAGTTATGCCCTGGGGGCATATATGGGTCTTATGGAAGGGATGCCCGTATTAACTTTAAACAGGTATCATTTGATTGGAAATTGAAAGTTGTAGTTCACTATTTAAGAGTCAAAAGAGATTGGAGGGCACCTAGCCCCCCCCCCCCCCCCTCTACGCCTTTTTTCCCTCAAACCCATCCGATAAGAACTTTGAGATATATTTTTTTTTAAATAGTTCAAAGACCATATAACGAAAAACTCAGGGGTCAACACACCCCCCCCTGGGCCCGAGGGCAGGTGTTGTAAGTTATGCCCTTGGGGAATATATGGTTCTTATTGAAGGGATGCTCGTAGAAAACTCAGAGGTGACTCATTTGATTGGAAATTGAAAGTTCTAGTTAAGTTTTTTCGAGTTAAAAGATATTGGAGGGCAACTAGCCCCCCACGCCCCTTCTCCACAAATGCATCCAATAAAAATTTTTGAGATAGGCATTAAGTTAAAAATTTCTCAAAAGTCAGATAACAAAAACTCAGGTGTCGTCACAACCCCCCCCAGGGCCCGGGCAGGCATTGTAAGTTATGCCCTGGGGCATATATTGTTCGTATGAAAGGGATGCTCGTATAAACTTTAGAGAGAGCTCATTTGATTGGATATTGAAATCCAGCCCTTTTTAAGAGTCAAAAGTGGTCAGAGAGCAACTGGCCCCCTAGCCCTTTTCCCCCCAAATACATCTGATAAAAAATTGAGGTAGCCATTTTGTTAGAAATAGTTCAAAGATCATATAACAACACTCCTTTACATATGGTCATTTCGTTAAAAATAGTTCAAAGGTCAGATAAGAAAAACTCCTGTGTCGACACAACCCCCCCCAGGGCCGGGGCAGGCGTTGTAATTATTGCTCTTGGGGCATATATGGTTCTTATGGAAGGTATACTCGTATAAACTTCAGAGAGGGTTCATTTGAATGGAAATTAAAAGTTGTAGTTCATTTTCTCAGAGTGAAAAGATCGGAGGGCAACTATCCCCTCCCGCCCTCCACACCTTTGGGCGTATCGGATGGATAAACCCATCCGATAAAAATTCCAAGTGACCATTTTGTTCAAAATAGTTCAACCATCAGATATTGAAACTCCAGGGTCGACACAGCCTCCCAGGGCCGAGAGACAGGCGTTGTAACTTATACTCTGGGGATTTATATGGTTTTTATAGAAGGGATACTCGTATAAACTCCAGAGAGGGCTCATTTGATTGAAAATAGAAAGTTCTAGTTCACTTTTAAAGAGTAAAAAGAGACTGAAGCTTAATCTAGTCCCCCCACGCCCTTCCGATCCACGCCTTTCCCCAAACCCATCCGATAAAAATTTTGAGATAGCAATTTTGTTAAAAATAGTTCAAACATCAGATAATAAGAACTCCGAGGTTGACACAAACCCATTTTTTCACTTTGATATTGTTACTTTGATATCAGTTTTGATACTTTGATGAATATTTGATTTTTTTTTTTAAGTTTGATTTTGAAATAAGGAATTTTTAAAAACTTGAAATTTTTTGCAATCAAAAACGAACACAAAATTAATTTAAAAAAACTTTCCGAAAAAATCAATTTTTCAAAGAAAAGTAAAGGCCATTTTAAACTTAAGCTCAGCAGATACAAATACCTTTTAAAATTCAAACTCAAAACGACCAGAAATTACTATTAAAGAATAAATGAAACCCAAAACGAACAGAAATTAAATAAACAATCATAGCAAAAAACATACAAAAAGTAATGATATAAATGAATAAATAGATCCTAAAGCGAGTAATGCTTAGATTTAATATGAAAATCAAGCTTAAAAAAAATATTTTCCTATTGAAGTACAAATGAAACTTAAAACGAACAGAAATTCAATAAACAATCAATGCAAACAAACATACAATAGATATTAATGTAAACTAATAAATAAATCTTAAAACGAGTGAAACTTAAATTGAATATGCAAATTAAGCTTGAAACAATCAAAAATCACCACAAACAAGAGTTTGGGTATGACCTCCTTCTCTCACTGTAAAAGTCTAAAACCTACTGCGTCATTGGCGCTTTACTGAAAACTATATGCGTCTTGAACAGTCTTGGAAAGTATTAACAACATCAAATTGAATATTTGATGCTTAATGATAATAATTGTTGAAAGAACCATCATTTCAAGAATTTATTTCGCTGTAATTGTATTTTTATTTTCAATGCTGTAAGTACTGGAAAAGAAAGTATTTGTAATATAATCCGTTTTCAGTTAAGCGGCAATGACGCAGTAGGCTTTTGGTTTTTATTTACAGTTAGGAAAGGAGGCAGAACCCAATCAATTGTTTGTAGGGAAACTATACTCGTCTTTAACAACTTTAAAAAGAGCTAATAAATTAAACTGAATATTTGATGTATAATGATATTAATTGCTGAAAGCTCATCAGTTCAAAATGTTACTATAATTTTAATGTTTATTTTCAGAGATATGTACAAAAGAAAATATTTGTCACAAAATTGGTTTTCAGTAAAGCGCCAATGACGCAGTAGGTTTTAGACTTTTACAGTGAGAGAAAGAGGTAATACCCAAGCTCTTGTTTGTGGTGATTTTTGATTGTTTCAAGCTTAATTTGCATATTCAATTTAAGTTTCACTCGTTTTAAGATTTTATTTATTAATTTACACTAATATCTATTGTATGTTTGTTTGTATTGATTGTTTATTTAATTTCTGTTCGTTTTCAGTTTCATTTGTACTTCAATAGGAAAATATTTTTTTCGTCTTAAGCTTGATTTTCATATTCAATCTAAGCATTACTCGCTTTAAGATCTATTTATTCATTTATATCATTACTTGTTGTATGTTTTTGCTATGATTTTTTATTTAATTTCTGTTCGTTTTGGGTTTCATTTATTCTTTAATAGTAATTTCTGGTCGTTTTGAGTTTGAATTTTAAAAGGTATTTGTATCTGCTGAGCTTAAGTTTAAAATGGCATTTACTTTTCTTTGAAAAACTGATTATTTCGGAAAGTTTTTTTTAATTACTTAAGAAGAGAAGCCCATACCCAGGATTTTATTTCAAAGAGGATGGTATGCTGTCGTAAATGAAACGGTTCGATCAAGAAAGACGTTTCTTGGCAATTGAATAACAAAAAGTTTGTATTTTTTCTCTGAGAAGATTCCAACCCTTAGCCCTTCCTCCTCAAGGATATACCCAGTAAAGGAAAAACCTTAAAAGCCCAAGCAGACGTGCTACTTAGAAGGAAACGACAGTATGTTAGAACGACTAAGCTACTCTTCATAAGCTTCATAAGCTTTTTCATAAGCTTCACAAAGCCCCGGCAAGGCAAAGCATGGAGATCTGCTTTTTCCTTCAATCAAATTGGGCTGAAAAAAGAAAGCCCCAGCTTTGGTAGACTTCATGATAACAAGAACTTAGGTTTTTTTTTTCCTCATAGCGACATTATACAGCTTGAAGTTTTATTAGATCGCTGGGATTTTACAAAATTGACTTAGTTTAGTTGTAATTAACATTAGCTTATAATTTCTCTAATTTCAAGAGTAATGTCAGTTTAGTCGTAAAGCATGTAGCTTTGGTATATTTCTAATTTTGATATCTCAAATTAATCAAACTGTTTGCTGTTGTATTTTTATTATGGAAAAAGTCTAGTTTTAGTACTAGTCCTAAAACTATAACTATAATATTATTGTATCACAATACGTAGCTTTTATTGGTAGCTCACATATACTTTTATTATTGACTATTACGTAAAACTTTAATATTAATACGGATTTTTAAAAAGAGTCCATGATTTCAGGTAAATTTTTCCAGCAAATCCTTCGTAGATAGTAGGTTTTAACAAAAATAGAAGTCACACTTTTAAGTGGTATTCTGTATTCTATTGACAATAAAAAGGATGATTTCTACTAATTTAGACGTCATAAGAAGAAACACGATAAATTTTTAGCTCAAAAGTATCAAAATGTTTTTAATTGCAGTTTTAATAGAAAATACTTCAAAAAATAAATGGTGAAATTATAAGGAGAAAAGTTTTCTTGTTGGAAGTAAAGAGCGAAGTTGAAACTTAAAACGAACAAAAATTATTGCCTCGCAGTTTATACAATGTATATCTACAAAACCAGCTCAAATAAACCAACTTGTAATATTTCCTTAAATTTGCAGAATTCTGAAAAATTGAAAACTGAGCTTCCTCGAATTCTTGAAGAATTCAGACTGCATGCTGAAATTTATCGATACCATGGCTAGCCCAAGACCACTGTATATATAATTAGTGCCCAAGACTGTGCCCACTGTGCAATTAGTGCCAAAGTGCCCTATTATATATACAGTGCCCAAGACTACTGACAGAAATCATTTTCATTTTCTGCAGGTTACTTAAGGAATTGTCAGCTTCTGCGAAAACATTCTGTTTTACGTCGGTTTTGTGTTTTGAGTAGGTTTTTTGAGCGCTTGGAAGGGCTATTATTTCTTTATTTTTTTTTTTTAGTTCTGAAAAAGGCTTGACGGAGGTCCTCCTCCCCCGTATTTACTTCCTTTGGTGTTTCTCATGGATTGACCGAAAATTAATCGCACTGTAGTCTTGTCGTTTTGTCTCTTCATTTCTATGCTTCTCCTTCTTCGTTTTCCATTCAGTATTTGGCAACATAAACTGAAACCCTACATACCGGAAATTTGATAGCAGTATGTACAACAAAGGATCTACTTTTTAACGTTAGTTTTTAACGACTTTGAAAAGATAAGACCAATGTAGACAATTGACAATTGTAGACATGTAGAGAAGGCAATTTTCAAAAGGCAAGGTTCATTAGGCTGATTTAAGAATCTTATAATAGCCTGTAAATGCTACTATAACTAAAATAGGTTAAAACTAAAGTGTAACTGAAACACAGCTATACTAAATGTTTACTTACGCTTTGCTGTTTAGTAAAACTAAAACTTTAAAATACTGGTAAAACTACATTTGAGACCTGATATGATTAATATTCCTCGTGGTTAAAATATATTCGACCTCAAAAGCTTCTATCTTATTAAATAAGCAATGATTTTATATGTATATCTGTAAATTTTTCTTGAAAACGGCGGCCGATCTCGCCAGATCTATAAGTTTTCTTAGCATTCAAGTTGCAAATAAATATTCATTAGCATAATATAATCTTTATAATTTTAGAAAAAAAAATGGGAGAACGCCTCGATAAATGGGGAGAGTATCTTGAGGAATATTGCTCCATCAAATTCAGCATATTGAAACACACCTATATTAGGCACGTATCAAGGAATTTTTTCATACTTTTTCATACTTCACATCGTATAGTTTTTATCTCTCTCACCCCCTCTTTCTTCTTGTCTCTGTGACTTCAAACTGAAATTAGACTTTATGCTGCTTCACTGGCAATTTTTTTTCCTTACCAGGCTGAGTGACCTTGAAAATTTATATGTTTAAAAAGGCCGTTCGATGAGAGCTGTGACCTTGAGAACATCTCTTCTTGTATTTCTAGTCAAAACCAATTGATGCTTCCTCCTTACGCTCGAACTAAACAACGGTGGCTTATGGACACAAACTCACTAATGGGAGTAGATCAGCTGAACAAAAAATTGTTGTTTCAAGATCAAGGTAGTCAATACGAGTTTTGTGAAATAAATAAGTGCAAGTAAAGTAGCAAATACTTTTATAAACTGGAAGTAAAAATTTCCATTTTTTCATAAAAATGAGAAAAAATCATTTTCACTGGAAGTAATTTCATAAAAAATTCCATATTCTCGTTTCTCTTTGCATCTGATTAAAAAATAGTTCAGCTTTCTAATAGATGTTTTGTTGATTTAGACTAGAAAAAACTAGACCAAAATAGTTTTTTTTTAAAATTTGTTTACTTTCTTTATCGCAAGGATAAATAATAAACATAATTTCCTTTATATAATTGTCCTACGCTAAAAGCTTATTATTTGTTGTGTTGTCATTTACTGGCCATAAAGCCTTTCTTGTCGTTTATTTGTCGCAGTTTTTTTTTCCTTTTCTGTTAGAATACATCTTATCTGATCTTTATCATTATTAAATTTTAAAAAACAAGTTTTTTTCAACTGAACGGAAGGAGCAACATTGAAACTTAAAAAAAACAGGAATTCTTACATGTACGTGTTCAAGGATGATTTACTCCTCTCTCTCTCTATCTCAGACAATTTTTTTGTTAAATGAAACTCAGAGAGGAGAGAAAGTAACAAAATGAAAAATAAAATCCAAAAGGGTGAAAAAACGAGGATTTTGTCAGCCAGTGGCGAAACCATGAAGATGAAAATATAAGCAAATATTTCGACAAGGACCTCTGCCAAGTCGTCCTCAGTGCTAAACAAAAAAAAAACAAAAAAAACAAAAAAAAAACGAAAATCTTACCTTTCGAAGTTTACCTTACAAAGACAGAACAGACACTGAATAAAAACCAGGCATGAATCAATGAAAATGAATTTACCAAGATAATTGGGCAAGGATCTTTCGCCTTGCAATAGTTTTAGCTGGTCTACAATTTCGGTTTTCATTAGATATGCAAATAAGTTCTTTTAAGTTATTTCGGGTGAAAATATTGATTGAGTCCTTAAAGATTAAACTGTCGTAAATTGGGCTTAATGAAATATCTCCAGTATCTCTATTTATTGCTAAATTTTGGTTCATATATTTTTTTATCTCAATTACCTCTTTAAAAGTTTGTGGTACGCCATTTACAGTTGATATTAAGGTTGCCTCGTCAAACAGAACTAGATGGGTCGGATTTAAGAAAATATACGAAGCCAAAGCCGGATCAAAGAGAGGATACAAATGGATCCTCTCTGAGTTTCATTTGTCATGTATAGCCAGTGTGGTCTAAGAATGTATTTGCAATTTTTTGTTGTTGCTAGCTCAGTTTCATTGTGGCAGTGAGAGTGTCAACACATGAAAAAATGTTCCATACATGTCCGCTATGTATGTACACACTGGGCAGTTGGTCATCATGTGAGAATTGCACAATGATTGATGAGTATGATGAAAAGTGTAGATTATGCAACCCTTGTAAATTGCATAGAGGATATGCTGTACAAATTAAAGATTGTAATTCCTGTCTTGAAGAGGTGTGTGACTCTCATCCTAGAGGGCATTTATGCTCCAATTGTCACTATGATAAATTTAATCAGTGGGAGAATACATATTCCGCTATGATTGGAAAGAATCCTAAGCGTGATTTTAGTTTATTGCTACGAGATTGGTATCGTCGTGGTTTTAGATTGTTCTGGGAGGAGAAGCCGGGTCAGCGATTCAACTGTTAGAACAACAAAAGAATATGGTTTCTACGTCATCGTTGTGAAGACAATGGGTGTTATGATTATAAGCCCACTAATTTTTATTTGGCTGTGACGGAATGTGATTCGACACTTGAGGACACTGTTTGTGAAATTGCTTCAAATAAGCAAATTGAAACATGTGAATTCTATAGAATGAATGAGAATAGTATCATTGGCTATACAAAGAGATATGACAAGAGTGAAGTTACACTCTACTGTAGAAAATGTGACCCTGACATTCCAGTACATCAGGATCAGTATACTGTGAATTCAGATAATCTACCTGCACTAGTTGTTGTCGAAAAATACCTATACCTAGTAGAAGATGAAATCTAAAGAGTAGAAAAGTTGTTTTATCATGTATATAAATTTCTATCATTTATTAATAAACAATTTCACATACATTTTTAGAACATTTTATTCGTAGGGCACTAAAATCAATATTAAATACGCTTGTAAGTATGTTTTCCACTAGAAAGTCGTTCAATCGAGGTAAGTCAACGTAGATGTCAAGAAACTGCTTGTAGGTATAGCCACGACATCTGAACATGAAAAAGAGTAGTGCATGAAAGCCACATGTCTTAGTCGTTAAATCCTGTACTCTTCGTTGATTTTGAATAATGGTTTTCCCACTGCTTTCAATAGAGTTGCTGATGTAAGGAGTGTAGAATTTATACGATAGGCCAAGAGGATCAAAAAATTCAATATTCTTCGCTATTTGAAAGATGCATAGCCAGTGGCCGGTCTTCAAAGTCGATGGACTGCTATTAACAATGATTAAGGTATTGCTAACAATTGGAATTTTTTCAATGAAGTCTGAAGGTATGCAATAGGACTTGTACTGGGACATGTATGGATCCATACTAAAGAAATTGATTATTTGGTTTGTGTTCATGGTGCTAGGTCTAGTAGAACACTGCCGTCGGGTGTGATTTCCCAATAGGTTTCAAATTTACTCAGTGATATTAGCGTGATACTCTCAGTCAAAGCATCGGCAAATGTACACTCTAAACATACATTCCCTGTTCGTACTAAGCTCATATCCTGAGTCCCCGACAAGTCGAAAACAATTACCCCATGATTTTTTGAAAACATTGAATCGGTTATTCCATTTTCAAATAGTTGAGAGTCATGATCTAGGGATTGCATGGTCAACTCGTACAGAGTTCTATAGGATTTTTTGTCAAATGATAGAGTGTACAGTGGAATACCATTCACTTTACACACAAGGCTAGATAGACCAAAAAATTAAAATCATGGGGGGATTCAGTCCAGGATCTAACGGCACTGCCACTCTTCACAAAGGCCAAAGCCAATTTTGATGGGATTTCTCCATTGATAAATGATGAATCGCTATAGCTACGAGAGCCGGTGGCAATGTGACGTTGATTGGTGATCGTATGGGGGACAAGAAGTTTAATGTTGTTACCATTGGCTCTTAGCTTTTCCACTGCCAATGCAACAGAGCTCATAACCTGTTGTTTTCGGACGTGTATAATTGCTGATGTGATAATGACATTTGCATTGGGTGCTGCAGGAAGTGTTTTTCTCAAAATGAAATTCGATGGGGCCAGCTGTAACTTTATGTCAATCTTGACATTGGGGGGTAGCCATTGGGATATATTGAATATCTCATGATTTAATTTTCCAACCAGATGATACTCTTGGGTCACTGCAGTAGTCAACTCGCCGTCAGTATCAACACCTGATCGATATTCATAGCCCAATGATTGTCCTCTCATCTCCTTGTATGCCTTTGGTGTCATCATCATAAATTGTATGTAGCTTGCATAGTTGGATAAATTATTGCTAGTGCTCACCAAAGTACCATTAATAAATACATTAATTTGTTTGAACAGATTGTGTAGAATACAGTTCTCGTAGGAGAGACCATTGGCAGCAGTTGGAGTTGTATTATCTGACTTTTTCTTCACCACAACATTTAAATCAATAAATGTTGATGACAAATCAATGAAATAGTCTTCATTGGAAAATATTTGAAAGTGTATATTTTCCGAGAGGGGTTGTTGGGTGTGAAATTGTTCATAGTAGCCATACTTGACACTGACATCAACATTTTCAGCATTGAATAGATTCAATGAGGAACTAATTGATGGATATGATTCCTTATGGGGGAGATAAGTCATCTTAAGAGAAGAAGTCCTTCTTTGATTTAACAATCTTTTTCTTTTTCTTCTTCTTCTGCTGCTTATTTGTCTTCCTTGTTTTTTTCCTCAAAGTCCTTGTTGATGTCCTTCGCTTCCCGCCTGGGTGGAGACTGATGAGTGAATGACGTGTACGCATCCTTTTCAATCCCTCTCCATTTTGTCGAGATTTTAGTTGCTCACCAACGGCTCTTGCTGAAGATCTAAAATTTTCCTTAACACTCTCCTTGAAATTCTTGCCCGACCCCCAGTCCTGTAGTGTTGAGGCAGCAAAATTTGATGCAGCAGGTACAAGATATTTTCTGGCAAGGGGTAGTGCAGAACGAAATAGCCTAGCAAACCAGCTACCAAGACTATAGCCAGACATTGTAGTACGTCCCTTGGAGTAGTCCAATCCATTGCCTATTTGACGTGGACTCAAAGCACCAACATAACAATCAATATCGGGACAGACAAATGGAATTCTCCTATAATTCATTTTAGGTGATTGTGCTATCGCCGACAATGGGTCGAAAATGACATGTAATCACTGCTAAGCCTTTTGTTATTGCTAGAGGATCACCCAATTCACTTCTTAGTGTTAACTGACAGAGTTCCAAATACGAAGTTTTTACAGGAACATACTGAAGATGCTTTATATTATAGTGATGAACAAGTTCATGAGATGTTTTTCGTTCAAGAACACGTAGGAGGGGGACATTTGAATTACCAACTCTCGATGTTTCCACAAAAGATGCATAGAGAAATATGCAAGAGTCCGAGGCGAAACCAGGTGGATAATCAGCAACGATAACTTGATTCATCCCGTAAACGGTGCCAGCATTTTTCCCATTGATCATATTCTGTTTAAAGCCAAGAAAGTCTCTCAGATTATCATTGAGAATAATTATTTCAGTGTCAACAGGTGAGGTAATGTAAATCCTATCGTGTTCCAATGAATAATTAAAATGGAATTTACCATTCCTACGATATGAGATTTTTCTATTGATTGTACGACACAAATCTGTCATATTATCGTATTCAATATATTTCAATTTGGCATGTGGATATTCGCTAGATTTAAGTGCTTCAACCCATTCATAGTCGACAAAGAGTGTCCAATCGAATGGTATAACTTTTATATCATGCACACGATCCTTTCTCAGGATGTCATAGGTATTTTTGAGAATAGAGTCGACAAGAGCCACTTCATAAGCACCGTCAAATTTGATGGCGGGGGAGAGTTTTGTCCAAAAATCACTTGTCGTATTCAAGTCGTTGTAGAGAGGATCGGAAACATATGGACATAAAAGTTACATAGAAATCATTGGGCATTGTCAATATCTTCAACACCGATCCAAGAATCAAAATCAGAGTTGTACCCTAGCCACCGAACAAGTAACTGTTTCTTACCCCTGCGAGTACGTGTCTTTAATATCTTTTCAATTTGATAGATTTCACTATTATTTTTAACTTTTTGTAGTTCATAGTCATAAAAGCCGCCGAGAATCTCTTCATCTTTGGTATCGCGCAGGCGATAAGTTATGGGTTTAGTGTCTAGGATTTTTGCCACTTTAAAAAGTTCTTTGGACCACAAGTAATTCCCCTTTTCAAAAACATTAGTTGTTCTATTAATTCGAACAGTATCACCAACATTGAATTTATTTTTCTTCTTGACAATTGTTTCATTGGAATATTGTTTAAGAAAGGTTTCAATTGTATCATGATCAGAATGATGAACTTCCGTTGGGGTTGAGTTGGACAATGATCGATGAGGTCGTTGATTATAAATCAACATGATTTTATCTAAATCATGAATAAAAGCCGGTGTATTTTTCAATGTACAATATCTTGAAATTGAAAGCCGAATAGTTCTTATCAATCGTTCGGCCAATGCAGCCTTTATAGGACTATGACCATGATAGAGCAGTTTATTATATTTCAATAGTACTTTTGCAACATGGGGATTAACAAATTCACTACCACGATCTGTTTGAATTTTTTTATATGAATCCTGTTCGAGAATACTTTCAATGGCCTGAGCAACTTCAACACCTCTCTTTGATCGCAATGGAATTGCATATGCATAACGACTATAAACACTGATTGCAAGTAGAATGTACTTGTACGGTGTATTGTGACGTTGTTGAATCTCATCTAGAGTCAGGAGGTCTGCTTGCATTATATGCAATGGGAAAAAGGCTTTAGTTTTTCGAAATTAATTAGCACGAAGTCTATGATTTCTCTGCAGAGTGTAACTTGATTCATTTTGTAGATAGTCTTGTACACTTTTAGTGTTAACACCAGTGACCTTGGAAAGATTGGTGGGTGAACTTAAACTCCCCGCTTCACCAATATTTTCATAAACACCTTTCAGAACTTCAACCATTTTGAACGTAAACACGTTGTGTAACGCCCGCTGCCCTTTTGTATACTAGTTGTGGTTGATGATGGTGACATGATACGTTTTCGCTTTTTCCTCCCCATCATTGTCAAGTTTCCACTAGGTGCGCTAGTATTTTCCAAGATTGATTTAAAATCTTGTTCTTTTTCTTCTTCTTCTTCTTCATGTTTTAAAGGTGTTGTTGTTGTTGATGCATGTTCATTTAATTTTTTAGAATTTTTCTATTGCTAATAAGACTTTTGGGGAAGTTTAATGTATTTAGAAAGTTGTATAGATGAGCGTCAAATGATAAAAGCCCTTTACGATTTGTAACCATATCATAGGATAAATCAAGTAGATTATAGCTCTTGCCCTGAATTATAATTCCTTTCCCATTGCCATCAACTTGAACATGATCTTGACCACTTTCCATGAGATAGGTTAGGAGTCGTTTACTTTGTTCACGATAGGAGTGGGGCATTAGATTTCCAATTTTCAATACAATTGAATCCAATTCCTCCTTCTTTAATTGTGTTCCAGCAGCAGAATCCTGAGGAGATGATTCTTTTTTGTGATCAATACCATTGGCCTTCGCGTGATAGGGCTTATGTTTGTCCACTCGGCGAAGTGCATCTTGAAGTAAAAGCAGTTTTTTATCATCCTCAATATTCTCATTGTCAAGGAATTTACTCAGATTGTTCTCAAAGTGTTCCACGGGTGAGAGAGCGAGTTCTATTGGAGTCAATTTATAGGGTTTTGCCATTCTCTCTCTAAAGAAAACTGTTTACAAGTCCTGCAATTATTGGCAGTAAAAGTGTGAAAAAGCTACCGCCCGCCTGAAGAAGTCGTTTCTTTTTAAAGTTCTTTCCTTTCTTTTTAGAGGCCAATGTACGTACAATGGAACGATGTTGCTTTGCCTGTTGCTTAACTACTTCTGGCAGTTGAACATTACCCTCGGTCAAATTTAAACAAAGTTCAGATATTAGATTAATGAAATCATTGTCAATACCATGTTTGAGTATGGCTTTCCTAAGCGAGGGTTTTGAAGTGCTTAGAACTGAAAATAAATGTCTATTTTCATGTAGTTTCTTCAGTGTCATGATAGCAACTAATAGGTCTTTTAAGTGTTCACGGGGAGATATACTGTAATTTCATTGTCGAAAATATCTGTGACCACACGCAGATCCTCGGGTGTATTTTGATTAAGATCCAATAGGATATAACCGTAGGGTTTATTAGTTGCCTGATTGTATGCTGAGAGCAGAAATTTAGGGGCGCCTGGATAGATTTGTTTATTGAGAGTTATTAGCGAGCTAGAATCACGAACAACTCTGTAGATGATATAGTAGGTGCAGTTCAATGCAAGTGTTCGCATACATTTGCTCTGATGAAAGAGATTGTGTAGAACCAGAGTAACGGAAATCTGTTCATGATGAGAGCGAACAGTGAACAATTGTAGCATTTCCTAGGACCATTGTTCAAGAGATTCAGCCAGATCGTCAATAATCAGCCAAGAGTTTGGTTCAATAGTGCTGAAAACATCAAGTCCCTGTATGAATTGTATCTGCACCAGTCCCGTCGTGGCAATTGCTTTTATTTTATCGTATGACTCCTGCCAAATAATGTAACAGTAGTAGATTTTTTCGGCTTTTCCACAAACATTTTATCGCAATTTTTAATTATTTTAGTTAAGAGTGTTGTTTTGCCTGACATTGACGGCTCACACAGAAACGATCTGAATGCTGTTTTAAATTGATACATGTTCCCTTCAACAGTTCACCTAGACAACTAACTGTAGACTATGGCTGTCTAATGACTAAATAATTTCCCTATTACTACTACTCCGTTCAAGAATAATAATAATGAGACGAATAAAGAATCATATTTTCTTTTATTAAACATAAAAAAGTAACAACACTTAAAAAATACTACATTGAAAGCACATTAAACATGAAAAAATACACTTTTTTAAATTAATTTATAAGAAAAAATACAACATTTACATAGGCACTAGAAAAAACACTTAAATAAATACACTTTTTTTTTTTATTTATTTATAGAAAAAATACAACATTTATTGGAATAATGCACTTGAAATAATATCACTTTTTATTTACAGCATTTGGTATGGGATCCCCCCACCCCCCGGGGATGGCCGCTGCGGTGGCCGGGGGGCCCGCTGCGGCGGGCCGGGAAGCGCCGCGGGAAACGCTGCGGGCCGGGAATCGGGGGGCCCGCTGCGGCGGGCCCGGGCCGGGGGCATTAAATAGTGGAAATTGATCGGCCTTGCACACACATTGAAAATTGTTTGTGATATAGAAAAAAAATTAAAAAAAAAACAAAAAAAAACCCATTACCCAAAAAAACCCTCCCACCCAATTTATACTTTTTTAAATGAATTTAAGTTAATTTTTCTAGACCGAGTTGTTTTCTGTACTCTATACATTCAACTCGGTCTGAAATTAAATAATGACCGTGTGGTAGTACTTTCACACCATCCTCAAGTACATAGACTTTGTCCGATATGGCCGACATGGCGTTTTTCTCAACTCTAACTGTGTAGTTTTTAAATTGTAAAGAGCGAATCGCCATGACTTTCGCTCTTGGCACTAAACTACGTTCCACACAGTTTCTATACACACTCATGTCGAAATTTTTTTTTACAAAGTGTATAGGTACCCCCTTGCAAACTTGTTTGATATCCTTGTTGTGCGTTTCCACACAGTATACCTTCGGACCAGGAAACACACCACTGGATATCAGATCGCTACCCGTTTTAGATTTTAGCATTAACAATTCATTTGGGGCCTGGCGTTTCACTAGCTCTGGGTAGAGGGATTCGTCCCAATTAGTGTAGTCCATTCGTGAGCTAGTGTACTCGCCATTTTCCAAATCATTCAATAGATTTTCAGTTTTGACTTTTAACAGGAGTGAATCAGTGTCCCCGTAATATACTTGAACTTGTCCCTCAATCGGCCACTGTACCTTGTATACATTATAATAAAATGACAACATGAGTTTCTTGGATATTTCAGTTATTGCACTTCCGCCTGCAATATTTTTATTTAAAACAATGTTTCTTTTCTTACGGTGTAGGAGCACCATATCAGAGTCTATGATTGTGAACGATGTGAAGTTTGGATCCGAAATGATTCGAGCACAATCTTTGGGGTTGGTTACAATGTCACATCGACTTCTGTTTCGTACGCTCTCGCACATTTTACCGAAAGCTGAGTTCAAAATGAGTTTATAGACTTCTTTTTCAACTTTCGTTTTCGCTTGTGAACGCTTACTGACAAAGGTGTCAATAAACGTTTTCATGTAAGGCTTTTGATCAAATTGGAGGGCTCTATGAATCTTTGTGACCTTGAAACCATTGGACACCATCCATTTCAATAGCACGTGATGAACAACGATATTCTGTTTCGGGTTGAGGTCGGCAATTAGTTTTTGTTTTGAAGGTACCCAGTGCATACTCCCATCCTCTACTAATGATAAATTGTAGGGACTCAGAGAGTCCCTACCCACCGGTCTATTTATGCACGGAAAAACAAAGTCTTTTACCGAGTCATGGATTTCCATGGTTATTTCACCGTCAATTTAAAAAAAACATCCCTGTGCCCCATTCTCCTCAACACTAGCAATGTCGGGGAAATTCGAAGCAAACAGATTGTCAAGCCATTTATAATTACCAAACGGCAAACAGTAGTGAGACATTGCCGATGGGTAAAGACAATTCATATCCAAAAAAACTGCGTCCGACTTTTCATCGGTGTGCTGTCTGGTCGAATCAGTTTTCATGATACTATCCCCGTGAAAAACATACCCACCCCCCATTGATCTCTCTACAAACAGATGCTGATCCACATCGGTGATCAGACCTATTTCTTCTTTGCTGATTTTAAGTATCAAGTTCATCACCAAATGAGGAGTGGAAAAATAATAACCTAAATCCAACCCAATTTCCTCATAGATTTTATCCGTATTTTTGCACACAATGTCCAGAAGAGTGAGTACGTCACTGGCCAAGTATAGTTTACAATAATCCAACCCATTTTTACATCCACCCTTTGCCCAAACCCTCTTAGCAAATTCGTAGTCGCTAGTGGTGCACTCACTCTCAGTAAGAGAATTGTAAAAAGCTTCAATGGGCGGTAGTTACACCTCATCTAGCCTCGAGCCAGAGTTGTATTAGTCATATGGATATATACCCTTACACGTTAATAAATCATACATTTCATCATCGGGGAAGCGCTGTTTGAGGAGGGGGAAGCTATCAAAATTGTCACTTTTCTGTACCTGAATCAATTGACTTAAAGATTTGGAGAAGAAGCTGAAAGAGTCTAAAAAACGGATTTTATTCAGGCACGTGTTACCCTTGTCAACTGTTTTCCACCTGAATTCTAGCAGCAGTAGCTTCTCCGATGATTTGGGTATGATATTATATGAAAAATAACCGTCTATCCATGCGTCATCTACAACTCCACCCTTAACAATGCGGGCCAACGCCGGTAGAACAAACTTTAAGTCGTAATTGGAATTGTGTATAAAAACAGGTACGAAATATTGTTCTCTAACGTTTAAATTGCATGACTGATGTGCTACCCCCCTAAAGTTACTCCCCCCGATTTAATTTCCTGCCCAAATGATCATGGTCGATCACCTTCCTCTTTCCCCCATTCCCAACACCATAATCAAATTCGCCCTTGCAAACCCAACACATTTTACGATTTTTAATGGCCGTTATGTCATCTGGTGATAGGAGCATAGGATAGTTTGTGTAACGAAGGCGCGAAATTGCATCGTTCACTGTTTTGATTAGACTGACCAATGCCGAGCGCATGCAGTCTTCACCGTCACCCAACATCTCAACTACACCCAGCACTTTCATGGTATAATTGGAATCTGGTTGCGCATGAGCGTAAGAGATCCCAATGGCTTCATGTATTTTAACGCGATTTGAATTTGACGGATCGCACACGTCTGTCAGTTTTGCTTCACAGTCGAAAACGATCTTATTGCTCTGCAGGAGCGTGTTTTGGAAATTTTTAAAACATAAGATCGCTCTATCTCCGCTTACCTTCTCCACAGCCTGGTATCCATGACGTTTACAGTGTTTCATGTGATGCTTTAACTTTAAATCAGTCCAAAATCTTGAGAGGCATGTTGGACAGTAATAACGTACACCCCCACATTTCTTACCCTCACTTAGAACCCTACTAATGTCCGTAATTGGATTGAAATGACCAATTAAATCGGAGTCTGTGGGTAGGGTGTATAGAAGCCACACGCAATGTTCCACTGATTCAATTGAAGGAGCCCGCACTGGAAATAATACACCCTTCTTATCGGAACGCTGGCCCTCCTCAAATTCGGTTTCATACTGTAAAACCGTGACACCAATCTTTAAATGTGCATTAGCCCGCTCGAAAATATCTATTCCTTTTAGTGTCACGGGAAATTGACCATTTAAACAATTAAAATCTACTTTGGGGAACTTTGAACCCTCCCAACCATTAACTGCCATTTCATCCAACTTTTTCCTAGATGTATCTTTTTGAAGTAGTCTGTATGCGGCAATTAAAAATGCATACTTGAAACACTGTAACCTCGTATCGAAACAGATTCGTTGTATCCCCATACACCCCTCTAAATCTGAATGATATTTTAAAACTATAGCACTCTCCCCATGCCCACCTCTTACAATAAAATCCTTTTTAAATCTACAAATATTAACATTTAAACTTTCAATAAATAAAACCACCGATCCACTACCCCCCTCGTTATAATTTTCCCACTTACTTTGAATACTATTAGCCCAATTTAGAAAAACCTCCCCATAATTTGATAAATGCAGGCGAATCGCCAACCTCCCTTTGTGCAAGTATTTTGAATACAGCTCGCTCGCATTTTCATTAAAAAAAATATTTTTAGTGCTATTGATGCTTTTAAACTGACCCCCACACCTCCAACACCCCCATCTGTTGTTCAAGAATGGCTCGAATCTTATTAGTATATAAATGTGTAATAGCCGAGGGATCTGTTATTATATCCCCCGACACTAGAGAGTTAAAGGGGTCACCGAATTTGGCGCTGTTGACCTTTGGGTGGTGCAAGGCAGGGTTGGAAACAAAAAAATCTGGAAGAGGGGATACTTGTGTTGTTGATGTTGCTGTATTACTACTACTATTATTACTAGCACTAGGTATATCATTAAGCGGAATGGTGGGGGGGTGACATAGAATTGTCAATAGCACCACCCCCAGTCTTTTCAATTGCAATGGTTGGAGGTGGCATGAAGTCCCCTAGGCCTGTTAGTACGTATTCCAAGGTGTTTGGGGACAGCTGATCGAGCAAGCCTGTATTGTCCTGTGATGGGATTTGTTTATGAAGACCCGGTTCAGATGCACTAGTAACATCCCCTAAATGCTCACGCATAAATCTATCTGTCCATTCCGGGTCCTCCATCATGTCAGTGTCACAAGTTAAATCGTCTAGGCTGACCATGTCCTCAAAACAATCATTAAGAAAACCCCTATACCACTCCATATTGTCTAGAATTAATGTAGGTTCATCTCCAAACTCCATTGGTGGTGCTAGAATTGGTTCAGGTCCAGTAAATGTTGATGTTTCATGATCCAATGGCGGTGCTATTTCATTAATCTATAGAAAAAAGGTTTATTTTCTATGTGAAATAACCATTATTTCATAAAGTTGAAAAATCATGTTCATTTCTAGTCGTGTGTTTACCTGAATATTTAATAAGTACCATTTTTCCACACCACCCACAAAACTCAATTCCTCCTAGAATTATTTAAAATAAAAGACTTACCCCCGCCTCCCACAGAAAGTTCAGAAAGACACACAATAGCCTTATTTATAGTGAAGCATTTTTCTACTCGTATGTTTACCCGAATATTTAACACGTACCATTTTTCAACACCATCCACAAAACTCAATTCCTCCTAGAACTATTTAAACTAAATAGTTACCCCCTCCTCCCTCAGAAAGTTCAGAAAAACACAATAGCCTTATCTGTAGTGAAGCATTTTTCTAGTCGTAAACTAAATTTTTAAACTAAATAGTTACCTCCGCCCACCTCCCTCAGTAAGTTCAGAAAAACACAATAGCCTTATCTATAGTGAAGCATTTTTCTAGTCGTAAACTAATTTTTTAAACTAAATAGTTACCCCCGCCCACCTCCCTCAGAAAGTTCAGTAAGACACAATAGCCTTATTTATAGTGAAGCATTTTTCTACTCGTATGTTTAACCGAATATTTAACACGTACCATTTTTCCACACCATCCACAAAACTCAATTCCTCCTAGCATTTTTAAGTAAATAATCACGTATAAGGTAGAGGTAAAATACCTACATTTACAAATTCAGACTGCACTTGTATGTCTGAAGCCCCTGGCAAAGCATGAAGGGAGGTCCCCTCACGATCTTGAGTAGACAAGACTGATGCATTATGAGAAAGCATCCATTCCCTCTTGAATTTTCTGCCAGGTTGCATAGAGGTCTATGCAGAGCTGACACTGGTATGAGAGGGTCCTGGTTGATCCAGAGAACTTGTAATGGATGGCCGTGCCGCTTTCATCGATGTGATATCGTTCCATCTTGGTCTCTTTTCGGGGGGATGGTAATTGTATGAATCCACCTCCTCCTTAAAAAAGAAGAAAAATTTAGTAAGGAAATAATAACCCCTCTTTTACAGATAAATTGCCCTCTAGAGTTTATTCTGATGTTTGTAGCGCTCTATGTCTTAGCGCTTTAGAAATATTTTTAAACAGCTTCTAAAGTAAAATTTTGGAAAATTTGAGTTTGGGGAGAAGGGGGGTTTCAAAAACATCTTCCCATAACATAATTTGTCTTCTAAAGTTGATTCTGATGTTTGTGGCGCTCTATGTCTTAGCGCTTTAGAAATATTTTTAAAAAGCTTCTAAAGTAAAATTTTGGAAAATTTGAGTTTGGGGGGAAGGGGGATTTCAAAAACATCTTCCCCTAACATAAATTACCCCCTAAAGTTGATTCTGATGTTTGTAGCGCTCTATGTCTTAGCGCTTTAGAAATATTTTTAAAAGGCTTCTAAAGAAAAAATTTGGAAAATTTTGAGTTTGGGGGGAAGGGGGATTTCAAAAACATCTTCCCCTAACATAAATTACCCCCTAAAGTTGATTCCGATGTTTGTAGCGCTCTATGTCTTAGCGCTTTAGAAATATTTAAAAAGCTTCTAAAGTAAAATTTTGGAAAATTTTGACTTTGGGAGGAAGGGGGATTTCAAAAACATCTTCCCCTAACATAATTTATCCTCTAAAGTTGATTCTGATGTCTGTAGCTCTCTATGTCTTAGCGCTTTAGAAATATTTTTAAAAGGCTTCTAAAGTAAAATTTTGGAAAATTTTGAGTTTGGGGGGAAGGGGGATTTCAAAAACATCTTCCCCTAACATAAATTACCCCCTAAAGTTGATTCCGATGTTTGTAGCGCTCTATGTCTTAGCGCTTTAGAAATATTTAAAAAGCTTCTAAAGTAAAATTTTGCAAATTTTGAGTTTGGGGGGAAGGGGGATTTCAAAAACATCTTCCCCTAACATAAATTACCCCCCTAAAGTTGATTCTGATGTTTGTAGCGCTCTATGTCTTAGCGCTGTAGAAATATTTAAAAGGCTTCTAAAGTAAAATTTTGGAAAATTTTGAGTTTGGAGGGAAGAGGGATTTCAAAAAATTAGTCTGCACAAAGAATTCCCCTCTCCCTCCCTCCCCCTTACTTTCCATGCGATGAAATAGTTTGTTTTTTTCACATCGTAAAACTCTCTTAATCATGGAATACAATTGAAAATAGAATGTCTTTCGTTTAATTAGGCCAGAATACAATTTCTCTCTCTTTGTCAAAACCCGTGTTGCTAATCAGTAAAACATGTGCCATTACTCTATGATAACATGAGCGTGCGAAATTTGGTCCCAAAACTGTCCCTTCCTTTGTAAACACAGAAGCTTCTATTTAAACAGATAAAGAAAACGCATTTTAATTAGACTGGTGAGGAAACTGACATTTTTGAAGGAAATAAACTAAAAACTATAGAATTATGCTCGTAAAAAGAGCAGTGGGGGATGGGTTTTTATTTACATAGTAGAAAAAAGAGCGTACTTTGTGTTTTCTAGGGAGTATACTCATACTATGTAGGGTTTGTATTGTTGGAGGGGAGGGGGGCCTATGCCCCTGAATTTGAATTTACTGTTAAAATGATTTTTTTTGGAAATAAATTAAGAAATTCAGTAAACTGTACTCACGTTGAAAATTGAAGTATCCATTGTTTCAAAGTTAATAATATTTAGTGTACTATCTTTGATATGTTAAATCTTTATGAAAATTAAATCGTAAGGTAAGAGCATTTTATACGAAATCTCAAGGACGAATAAAAAACCAGTCCTTTTATTTATAACCAATCACCAATCAACTTACCGTATATTGAGCAACCTCTAATGTCTCTGGTTGGCTCCTAAAAAATGGATGTTGGCTCGAAAAACACTCTGGTTGACTTACATAATTTCGAGTATGCTCCCAAAACATGTTTGACTACTTTATACCGCGCCAGCTTTAAAAAAAAATAGTGAAATTTCTTGTGCAATAGAACCTTGACTTTAGTTTCATAACATGCATTATAACGTGCCAACTTTTAAAATGCACATGTCTAAGTATAGTGTCAAAGGCGTGGGTTTCCCATGTATTTTTTCATGTGTAATTAGAATCAGCACCTAGGTTATTTTGTAACGAGCCAACTTTTAAAATGCCCATATCTAAATATAGTGACAAAGGCGTGGGTTTTCTTGTGCAATTCAATGTATTTTTTCATGTGTAATTAGAATATATAGAATGATTACTACTGATTGCCCCCTCCTCAACATCTTGCTCTTTACGCTTAAGTTTGAATTTTATCCCAATTCTTTAAGAACGGCTCATGAAACACAGGGATAGTTTAATTAGAACAATAGAAAGCTTATTTAAAAGTACTAAAAAAAACTTTAGCGTAAAGAGCGGGGTGTTGACGAGGGGGCAATACCCTTCATGCATGTAATACTTTCTGTTCGTTTTAAGTTTTAATGTTGCCCCTTAATTTCAGTTGAAAAAACTTTTTTTTATTTATATTCTGATCGTTTTTAAGTAATGCCAGGAAATCTGGCCCCACGTCAATGGAGAAATCCCCCTTCCCATGGAAATATCCTCTAGACAATTCAATCCCGGTGAAAGTTTACCCCGGACAATTGCCCTTAACAACTCCACGCGTAAAACTGAGACGGAACAGAGAAAGCAAGACTTTTAAAAAGAATTTTGTATAGGAGCTCTGGTAAACTCCCGCACTATATAGTTTCCCCTGACAAGTTCACCCCCTGGAAATTTCCCTCCTCATAGAAAATTCCTTCGTGGAAAAACTCCCAG
This sequence comes from Artemia sinica, assembly GCA_027921565.1. NCBI lineage: Eukaryota > Metazoa > Arthropoda > Branchiopoda > Anostraca > Artemiidae > Artemia > Artemia sinica. The sequence goes on from CM051260.1 coordinate 26,838,025, forward strand.
AAAAATTTAACCCTCCCCCCCCCCATTCGAAAATGTATACATACTTCACAATAACAAATATTATGTGCGAAAAACGGGCAAATTTTATTACTTAAAAACCTTTCCCATTGGGCTGTGGGGGGGAGGGGGAATTTTACATCCATAGGTATAGTTATTGGGCCTCTCAACTATGATGAGCAAAATAGCTATCTCAAACTTTGATTCGGCGACTTAGGGAAAAAAGGGGCGGGGAGGGGGCCAGGTTGTCCTCCAATCTTTTTGTCACTTAAAAAGACACTAGAACTTTTAATTTCCGTTCAAATAAGCCCTGTCATGACATTCTAGGACCACTGTGTCGATAAGATTACCCCTGGAAAAAAATTAAATAAACGCGCATCCGTAACCTTTCTTCTGGTAAAAAATACAAAATTCAACATTTTTAAAGATAGGAGCTTGAAACCACTTAAGTAGGGTTTTCTGATACGCTGAATCTGATGGTGTCATTTTCATTAAGATTCTAATACTTTTAGGGGATGTTTCTCCCTTTTTTTCGAAAATCGGGCAAATTTTCTAAGGCCTTTAATCTGTAGGAATAAACTTAGTGAAACTTATATATTTAAAATCAGCGTAATAAGCCGATTCTTTTACAGTTACGCACGCTCCTCCTCCATCCCAGCATAACTTATTTTGTATGTTGTGTAACATAAATTTTACCGGAGAGCAAAAAAAAACAAAACAAATATTTTGGGCTTTTTACGCAAATAAGTTCTAAGACGACACTGCCTATACATGATGAAAGACAATTGAAAAATAAATAAAATAGGAAAAGAAATGGGAGCAAATAAAATGGGAAAACAAAGTGGGAAAACAAATAGGAGATATAAGATGGGAGACAACCGACAACGAGGATAATTTTCAGCTAGTGATTAAGAAATATGAAACAAGCAGATATTTGGGTAATATCGGCTTGTTGGGTAAAGACCTTCGACAAGCCTTCTTCTGTGCTCAAAAAATACATAAGAAAATTAAGCTTTCGAAGTGCTCAAGGAATAACAACCACTTGAAGAAAACTCAAAACAAAGTAATAGACAAGCTGCATCAGTAGCTAGGACAGAATTCCTAGCTACTTCAATAGTTGTGTCATTAACGTTCTGTATTTTTGAGATTTATTCACATACTTGCAGTCGTTTTATAAGATATTTCCTTATTCTTTTTTTTATTTTATATGGAAGGTTTTTTTTTCCTTATTATATGAAAGTGAGACCAGAAGTACAGGTGAATAAAAAAAATAGGGATCCTGTGGTTAGGGCCCTGGGCCCCATCCCTCGTACGTCTCTAACTTCGAAAAGGTGTTGTTTTTTTTCTAGAAGGACAGTCAAAAATGCCTGTTTATTTGTTTGTTTTGTCAAGATATGATGGTTATATTAAATAACTGGTCAGATAAAATGGGGAGCAGAATTCTTGGAACAGAAATGAATAAGTTCTACTACCCTATTTCAGTGAGAAAAGCGTTCACGCATGGCTTAAGGGTAGTTTTTGCTGTTGTTCGTTACCAAAATAATAGTTTTGGCCCGAGATGAGCCAAGCGTTTTCGAGTGAAAATCGTGAGGTAGCCAATCGGATTGAAACAACCGGAAAGCAATTTGAATAGCCTCCCATTTCCCTGAAATTATATTTAAGGGAGACGGGTAAACTTGTTACAAGAGTAGCATACAGGTACATTATATAGAAGCCATGGAAATGAAATAATTTGCAAACTAATTATATTTGGGGGGGGGGGCATAATTTTAGTCCTTTTGTGCACTTGATTAATCTCTATTATTTCTTTTGTGGCATAAGTAGATTAGCCGACTACCTAGTACTTGTGTAGCTATATAAATAGATGTCTTATATGCAGCGGCATCAATTCACAAGAATATAGGGGGGGGCGGACAGACTGTATTTTTCAATATAAAAGGGGGGAATTTATCGTTTTTCTTCGATTTTTTCAGTGAAATTACCCAAAAAGGGCATCTTTTTCAAAACTTATGGGTCAAAGACTTATGTTTTCCTCCCTACCCACATTCCTATTGATGCCACTTCCTATTTGCGAAATATTCTGTGATTCAGATCTTAGTAGAATATTCTTTAATGAAAATTAAAAATCATGTCTGGTTTTAATATAATAAAAGGATTAACTAAAAAAAACACGAGAGAATAAGACTAACGTGGTTGTTGGTGGAACATCCAATACGGGGAGGCAGGGAGGGGGGGGGTGCAATATAAACAAATTGGAACAGGCCAGAGACCCTCGCCTATGTTTATATATTTAAAACCCTAGCCTTGGATTTTAAAGATAAATCCTTGTGCGAAAAGGGGTAGAACAATTTATTTACTAAAGTTTTTGGGTTTTAGCTTGGGTCGCAACTTTGTATTTCTGCCCTGGGGTGAATAGGATGGTTGGGTCACCAACCATTTCGGAAGGCTCAATATTGTTTGGGAGAAATTTGGGGAACATTAATAAATTTGGGGTTAGTCAAAGCACTGGTTCAGGGACGCAAACATGAAAAAGGGGATCCACCCTTCCAAAATTTTTCCGTATTTCTAGGTACTTCTAATTCAAATTATCAATATTTTACCCCCCCCCCTCCCCCCGGGGGGTAAAATATGTCTGTTGGCTATACTATGCGTAAAAATCAGTTGGTTCATAATATGCACAAAGTATATTAAAATATAAAAATTTTCATGGAACAGCTCAGGAATCCAAAACAAGATTTATTAACTTACATTTACAGCAAGTTAAAATTTTAACACTTTGAGAGCAAAGGACAGACAATTAACAAAAATAGAATAGTAGCTGAAAATCTGTCATTAGCTGTTGATTTGGGAATTAAATAATGTTACAAGTCACATTTAAATAAACAACAATGCCTGGATCAAAAGTCATATAGAAGCCAGAATTTGCATTGATTTAGGGATTAGTCCTAAAACCTTTGGGACTAAGTATGCTAAGAATAACGGACAGACAAAATAGTACGCATGTAATTGAATAAACATCATGCAATTCTATGTTTACAGTCATATTATTAGAAAAATACTGTAGGATGCAAATAAATATTCATCTGAGTGAATCAGATATTTTAGATCTTGGATATGATTGATATTCATAAATAAAAGTATGTATTAAGCAAATTTAGTAGGTTTTGATTTATTGACATTAGACTCTGATCAAACAGTTCGTAGTAACAAAGTGTAAGTAAGGAGCGACCCGGCTCAATAGTAACCGAAACTTTAAAAAACGGGATTTTGATGCCAATAAATACATCAAAAGAATCAGATTTTTATGTTGATTTCATATACATAAATTTCATTAAGTTTAGTCTTACCCATCAAAAGTTACGAGTTGCTGAGAAAATTTGCCTTATTTTCAAAAAAGGAGAAAACACCCCTAAAAGTCACAGAATCTTACTGAAAATAACACCATCAGATTCAGCGTATTAGAGAACCCTATTATAGAAGTTTCAAGCTCATATCTGCAAAAATGTGGAATTTTATAATTTTTGCCAGAAGAAAGATCACGGATGCGTGTTTATTGGTTTTTTGTTTTTTTTTTGCAGGGGTGATCGTATCGACCCAGTGGCCGTAAAATATCGTGAGAGGGCTCATTCGAATGGAAATTCAAAGTTCTAGTGCCCTTTCTAAGTGACAAAAAAAAATAGAGGGCAACTAGACCCCCTCCCTCGCTCTTTTCTTCTCAAAGTCACCCGATCAAAATTTTGAGATAGCCATTTTGTTCAGCAGGGTCGAAAAATATAATAACTATGTCTTTGAGGATGACTTAATCCCCAGAGTCCCTGTGGGAAGGACTGCAAGTTATAAACTTTGCGCAATGCTTACATATAGTAGCTTACTGGTTATTGGGAAGTATACAGACGTTTTCCGGGGAGATTTTTTCTAGTAGCGGAAGGGGGGTCTTCAGTTACGTGGGAGGATTTTTCCACGGAAGAATTTTTCATGGGGGAAGGGACATTGCTATGAAGAGGGCGCCGAATTTCCCGGCATTATTTTAAAAAAGATCAGAAATTAGAAAAAACAACAAGTTTTCAACTAAAAACTTTTCAACATCAAAACGTAGAAGAAAAGAAACTATTACTTATATGATCCGGTTCGCCCCCTAGTGAATACCTCACTCTTTACGCTAAAGCTTTTTTAGTACTTTCATAAGAGCTATTTATTCTAATTAACGGCATTTTTGATTAAGGACTCATTCTTAAAGAATTGGAAACAAATTCGAACTTTAACGTAAAGATCGAGGTATTGACTAGGGGGCCAACCCCCTAATATACGTAGTAAATATATACGAATATACGAGTTCGTTACGTAAGTTAATTCGCAAGTTACGTATATTTATTACTAATGAAAACGTTCTTAAATAAAATTAAACAACTTTCGAGAAAGATATTTAGCCAAAAAAAAGTGAAATGAATATACAAATTTCGTTTTAATTATTCATGTACGGTGAGCCAAAATCAAAACCTGCATTAATTCAAAAACGTTCAGAAGTTAAATAAAAAACAAGTTTTTTAACTGAAAGTAAGAAGCGACATTAAAACTTAAAACGAACAGAAATTATTCCGTATATGAAAGGGGCTGTACCCTCCTCAACGCTTCGTTCTTTACGCTAAAGTTTGACTCTGTCCCACAACTTTATTTTTTAAAACAATAAAAAACTTTATCGTAAAGAGTGAGGCGCTGAGGAGGGGACAGCCCCTTTCATATACGGAATAATTTCTGTTCGTTTTAAGTTTTAATGTCGCTCCTTGCTTTCAGTTAAAAAAAAAACTCGTTTTTTTTTATCTAATAACAATAAAATTAACTGACCGATTATTTGCAAGAGGCTCCTTAACCAATTATCAACAGAAATATCACTAGTGCACAGTCTATACAGTATACAGCATTGTTTCCCTTTGACACTTACATTAAGTAGATTACACTTGTTAAATGATCTATGATTGGTCAACTAATAATGAACCACAAATCAGAAACAACTTTACATTCTTACGTAGCTTTTGTAAATAAGTGTGATACCCAACGTGAAACTCCTATTAAGCAGAAAGAGACTGACACATTTGGTAAATACTTCCTCTATTCCTTCTCATTAAAACGTCTGCTCTGCTTTCGTTATTTATAATCCTGCCCCTGCCTAGTGTGGGAGGATTTGTTACACCTGGGAAATAGGGCTCTTACGAATGCTAATTTTAGTCTTCGTCAAGCCACTGATTGTCCTGCCCAATGTCAAACGACGAGGCAGGCTATTTTCCTGAACAGGCTGGCCAGTTTGGAGAGACTGGGACTATTATTGGCTGTCAGAATCTAGCCTAGAAAGAAGAGGGTCAATCCCCTTATAGGCATGAAGTACCGACCGTCGCACAAGAAAATGTTCCTTGGGGAGCAATCCAAGGTGAGAGAAAGAACTTCTTTTGCTAGTATCAGCTCTGAGGATCGAGTGCCGCTTGGCGCTGATGGCTGTTGAGTGGTGGGTAACTCTCTCTTCTCTTTTGAGCACTGTATAAAGAAAATTAACAGTAAGTTGACCGCAGTAAGAGTTTTACTACTGATGACGGTCACTGTATATGTGACCGAAATATCTCGTATTTTTTGTGAAATTTATTATACACTGTTTATTAAAAAGGATTTTATCCCTATTTTGAACTTTTATTTTAAATTGACCGCAGACAATTTCTGGCTCTTCATTCTCATTGCGTACAAATAGCTCCTCCCACATACTCTTTCACTAGCGGGTTACTAATGTTAGTACGTGTCAGCGGTCCAATTACCCTGGAACACGTATTTTGGCAGAAACTTTCTCAAAATGCCTTTGAAACCAACTCGAGACTTTGAAACTTACTTGTAATTCCTAAAAACATCGAACAATAACATTGCACTTCTAATTACCGATTTTTATATATGTATTGAAATATATTAATTTAAAATTAGTTTCTTTAAAATTTAGTGTTCCAACGTTGAAGCCATGTTTCGCGTTCAAGAGAAATCTGACTTGTCTAGCCTTGAAAAGATCTAATGTCGTTTATGTTTTTACGTTCTCCGGAGCACTCGCACCTCGGTCCGGGTTTATATAATGGGTGAGATAGGGAACGATCATACTGTCTATTATATATATATACTGTGCTTTTGAGAGACAAATACCGCCTTCCCAAGTTACTGGTCTGAAGCTGGTTTGTATGGTTCTCGGGAAAGAAACAAAGAGAGAAAACTTAATGAAGAAAAGAGACAAAACGAGACATCGGATAGTAGCGAAAAGACACAAAAAAACGACGTGGATATTTCGTCTGTATAAAAATGAGGCGTCTTCAGCGTAAAGAAACAAAGGTTAAAAAGCTAAAATAAATTAAAAACACATAAGGAAAAACACCACCAATATTAAACTACAATTGTCGCAACAGACCGCTTGGATTACTGTTACTCATAGAGTTACTTTGATGAAAGCACCAAAGTAACTCTATTAGTAACAGTAACCCAAGCGGTCTGTTGCGACAATTGTAGTCTAATATTGGTGATGAAAGCACCAAAGCAACTTTCGTTTTGTCTCTTTTCTTCATTGAGTTTTCTCTCTTTGTTTCTTTTTCATGGCTGGCCAGTCCGGCTTAAGATCTTTCATGGTTCTCAGGATTGGGGAATGCAATGGTGGATACCTTGACTATACTAAAAAGACCCTTCTAGGTTCTAGACGTATTCACCCCAGAAAATTCCTCCACTCATCTTGGGAAATTTCCTTCGCGTGCGACTTAATAAAGGCATATTGAATGGTTCAGAATATTCTATAGTATTAATTTTTGTGTTTTTTATTTATTTTGTTTCGTGTTCAGGTCTAGTTGTCATTGCAGGGCAAGATAAATGTTAACGAAATTTGAAAATATTAGAATATTAGTAACTGCAACTGTTAAAAGGTTGATTTATGATGGAACTGCACAAAAATAAAAGGCTTGTTCTAAGAATTCTGAGCAATTACTTCCCATGGACTTGGTGTGGTACCGACCGGAGGCATCACTAGCCAAAATGTCAGAAGAGGCAATAGATTGTACGAACTGACCAGTTCCTTTTAACCTGCTGGACGAACTGACAGGGATTCCCTTTTATTTATTTTACGCCATATATTTTGATCAGCCTATCAGCCCAAAAGAAAAAAAAATTGAGCCACAAGGCGTAACTATTTTACGGCGTAAAGGCGTAACTATTTAGGCGCATAACAATAACAAGGAGTTATAGTCTAAGTCAGAACCAAAAAATGACGGAGCTTTTTTATTCCAAATAAGAAAGCAATAGTTTAAGCAAATAAAGTTTTCAAAAAATCGCCAAGCCCTGTTAAAAAAAAGTATCGGGTATGGTCCATTAGGCGTACATTAGAAGGTTTTTCTGTCTCAAGCATCTTTATCTGCAAAGACTATGTGACTTTTCGGGAACGAATACACAACCGTGCAGCATCACTGGTTCTGCAACCAGGGGTGGATCCAGGATTTTTTTTTTTATGAGGTGCGCAAAAAAGGTTGATCCGATAAAAAAAATTAGGGGGGGGGCATAAAATAGGTTGATCCGATAAACTTGCGTTAGGAGCAACATTTTGGTATTTTTTAAAAAATTTTAAAAAATTTAGGGGGGGGCATAAAATAGGTTGATCCGATAAACTTGCGTTAGCGAGCCATTTCCCAATCTTTAGGACAATCCGTTCGGAATGATCATCCCTGGAAAAAAAAAAAAAAAAAAAAAAATGCTAAACACGCATCCGTGATCTTTCGAGTCAGATAAAACGCAAAATTACAAATTTTTGAAGACAGGATATAGAAACCTTCACAACAGGGTGGTTCTCTAATATGCTGAGTCTATTGGTGTGATTCTCGTTAAATTCACTTGCCTGTTTAGGAGTATTTTCCCCATTTTTCAAAATTCATACAAACTTTCTCAGGCTTGTAGCGTTGGATGTGTAACATTGAACTTGATACATTTCATAAATTTGCTATGTGGATAAAACTTCAGTTCTTTTAATTTATTAATTGTTTTTAAAATTTCCTTTTTTAGGATTTGGTCCCAATTAGCCCGAGTCGCTCCTTAGTTAGAGTTCGTTACCACGAACCATTTGATTCTACACCATACAGTCTACAGATATTTCAAGAATAAAGCCGCTATAGCCAGAATAACATGAAAGTGCCCAGGTTGCATTAGATCAGATCTCTTGATTAGCCGGCGGAAATTTTTCGTGCAGGGGAATTTACCGGGGATGGGGCTTTCTGGAGGATTCCCATGGAGAGAATTTTCCGTGGGGGAGGGGGGGGTACTACGCCAAAACCCCAAAATACAATGATCGAGGGGGAAACCAACAGCCTAGTGTCAATTGATGCGATATTTTTTAGGAGGAGATGGAGGCAATGGCTTTTTGTGTCCTGAGTCTCGACTTGGTTTTGTTAATTGTAGGAAAAATAAATAAAACTACAAAAGAAAGAAAACATACCAGACTTGATCCTTACTTGGAAATAAACTGGAAAGCTAAGTAACAGTAAAATATGTCAAGTTCGAAACTTTTTTAAGTGTTCGTGCTACTTTGATTACCAAATTTGACTATAAATTCAAATCTAGTTTTCGAGCCTGTAGCGAAATGTTTACTGACACCGGAATTGCCACTATAGTCAGAATAAAATGAAAGTGCCCAGGTCGCATTAAATCTCTTGATTAGCCGCGAAATTAAACCGTAAATAAATTATTCACTATCTAAGCTTCAAACTCTTATCACAAAAGGATTAAGGAGATATTCAATCATTTTGTTAAGGTAGATAAAGGTGCTAAAATAAAGGCCTCAGTGGCAAAAAATATCTTCGTAACATTTTGCTAAATTAGAAAAACGAAAGTGTTAAGCTTTCGGGCAAACTTTTCTCTCCCCAGGCAGCACACTTTTAAAACAGAATACATTCATGAATATATTATGATAAAATTAAAGCGGTAAAATGCATTTGATTTCAAATTATGAATAGTTTCAGGTAATGAAACATAATATTAGAAACCTAAAAAGGAAACTTAAATTGCTACTCTGGGTTCATAACATGCATTTACTCGTAATTATTCGCGATATGAGTCGATTAACATACATATAACCTAATCTCCGCCGTCCGTTTCCGCTAATAGTTAACTTTGTTAGCAAATTTCTCTAGAGCAACAAACCGTAATTGGAGAAAATTGTTGGAGAATTCTGTCGTGCAATATTCTGAAGTTGACAATGCAACCAAGCAGAAGGAAAAGTCTTTAGAATGAACATTGATTGACAATTTATGACATCTAGTACTTATTTTTTAGCGAATTCCTTTTTTGGCTGCTTACAAACATCTCCAGGTTTACGCTAATCTAGGTTATTTATTTATTTATTAATACTAAAATACGGTAAGCTTAACAAGCTTATACTGAATTATTTTTCGAGTTTTTTTTTTGTCCTAACCTATCCGGTTAAATTAGCTATAAATTATGAATAGATTACACTGGGTAACAGCCAAAAAATCGCCAGGGGTTTCTCATCTGATTTAGACTAATTTTGGTGTTCTGAGTCCGAATATTACATTTGTTTTGCTCTATCAGGCCAACTTTTTGAGATACAGCCATAGGCCTACCTGACGGGTGGTACATATGCTAATATCAGGAGTTTTTAGTTCAATCATATTTTGCTTGTAGAATATATTGAACTACAACATTAGTTTATTTCTCTAAAGTATATGCATTCGTGTATGCGTGAGTGCGAGGCTATTTAGTTAACCCTTAGCCAATCAAATTGATTCTAAATTTCACTGCCTTACATTAACCTGCATTTTTTTTTTCATTTCTACATGTGCTGAATATCTCCAGCAGTGGATAAATGGTGCGAAAGCTTCCCTGAAGGTTAGGATTCCAATGGTTTGGAGGGAGCCGTCAGACCATGCATCGGATTCTTGCTTCTGTAGCAACATAGAGCTATACCAGCGTTCATAGAGCTTCCCGACAGTGACAACAAGACCACTACTAAAGACGAGGGAAGATATACAGAAGAGGAGAATAAAGCACAAGATAATCTGCAGCCCTTTTCACAATGTGAGCTTAATGATTTGGTTCGGGATCTCAACTTGTCGAAGACTTCCTCAGAGCTGTTGGCCTCCAGACTGAAAGAGAAAATCTATTTGGTGAAAACGCATATATCACTTTCTTTCGTAAAAGGCATGAGGACTGTATGTGTACTTCTGCCCCGAGTAAGACCTTGTCTACTGTCAAGATGTCACCTGTCTTCTTGGTAAACTCGTCGCTCCTCAATACGATCCAAGGGATTGGCAACTCTTCATTGACAACAGCAAGCGCTCTTTGAAGTGTGTGCTCCTCCAAAACAGGAACCATTTCGCCTCATTCTCTCTTGTGCACTCCACAACTCTCAAAGAAAAACATGAAGCAGTGAACTACGTGCTCGACAAAATCCAATATGAGCATCACCAATGGATCATCTGTGTCGACTTCAAGACGATGAACTTTTTACTTGGTCAGCAGTCCGCGTTCATGAAGTAACCATGCTTTATATGTATGTGGAACAGTCAAGACAGAACCCAGAACTATGTCAAGAAAGGATGACTGGCACCAGAGCAGTTAGTACCTGGGGCGAGAAAAATTATAAACTAACCTCTTGTTGACTGCGAGAAGATATTGATTCCACCGCTACATATGAAGCTTGGATTAATGAAACAATTCACGCGCGCTCTGGACAAGGATGGGAGGTGCTTCACCTACCTGTGCTGATCCTTTCCTTGACTGACTATTAAGAAGCTTAAGGCCGGCATTTTAGATGGCCCACAGATACGGCAGCTCCTGTAGGACACAAAGTTCGAAAATTTAATGAAAACGCTAGAGTGCAGTGCTTGGAAATCGGTTGTGCAGATGGTGGACAACTTATTGGGCAACACAAATGCAGCAAACCACGCCATACTCATAAGAAGCATGATAGGTCTTCCAAAAACTCGGGTGTTTGATGAGTATAAAGATGCACTTACTGTTCTCACATATAGAGAAGTTTCCTGAAAACCTTGGGGTGATGAGCGACAAGCAGGGAGAAAGGTTCCACCAGGACATGCGCAAAATGAAGGAGAAGTACCAGCAAAGATGGGATGCAGTCTTCATGGCGGACTACTGCTGGTTGCTGAAGATAGACAACCCAGCAGCTGCTCACACACGGGAATCAAAGAAACACCAATTTATGCTGTTAACTCTAAAATTTTGTGTCACTTAACGGTCATTCTATTATTATTGTTATGAATTATGTTTATCAATTTTGATAGAGTAAGTAAAAATTAAATTTGAATTTATTGACGGTTATTTCTTGAGGAAAACCGAAAGAATCGTCAGGGGTTTCTCGGCTGATGATCCGCTGAATTTTTTTTTTCACAAGATTGATTTTTTTTTAAATTTCTGTAGCAAAAAATTCTGACCTGATTGAGAAAAACCAAGGTTATTTTCAGACTCAGAGCATCAGAATTAGTCTAATTCAGCTGGAAAACCCTGGACGATTTTCAAAAAGTATTTTTTTTGTTACCCTGTGTTATTATTAGAACGTCCTAGACATTAAAATACCTAATCATTTCAAGCCAAATTATTGAAGAAGATTGGTAGCTGAAGATGGGTATCTTTTTTCTAGTGTAATCCTCGTCTCATGTAGTGTCCAAACTAAAAAATAGTATTTAAAAAAATGTATTTTAAAAAAGGTACAGAGCGATATTAATACTAAAAAGGAAAAGGAGGATGCGGTACAAAACTTTAAAGTCCAAACCGGTGGTTCTGAAGTTAAGTCAGACTTAAAAGAAACAATTACTATGGACGAAATAATCAAACCCAAAACGAGCAGACGGTACAAAAAATTAATAGTTGAGCTGCAACCCCATCAAACCCTCGAAAGATTTTTGTACCTTTAGTCATTGGAAAATAAATATAATGCTTGAAATGTCGTAAAGTTGGCGTTTTGAAAGCTTTATTCAGCCATCAATCGCTTATGCATTCAAATTGAATTGATTTTCAGGGAAGTAACAGTAGTAAAAATAATATGGGTGCCCATAAGGGGGGGGGGGGCAGGGGAGGAGTCTCCAGCCCCCCCTGGATGAATTACGCTGCCTTATATTTGTATTAATTAAAAAAAAATGTTCCACAAAATAAGTTTTTCAAAGAGAAGTAAAGAGCTTCATTAAGCCAAAAATGGGCAGAAATAAAGTCAAACAATCTTCCAAGCGTAAAACTACCACAAAACACTACCAGCAAATAAATGAAACTCACAACAAACAGAAATTACAATAAATAGCCGAGTCAAACTCAAAACGAGCAAAAATTAACATTACTAGGGCTGACAACCCCCATGCCTTCTCAAGACCAGAACATAATTTAGGCTTTACTGAAAAAAAAAATTACCGTGGATTGTCAGTTTAATATACCTATACATAATACAGATATTTATTCCTTGAAGTCTTAATTTTTTTATTTATTTAAGCAAAAAAAGTGACAAATTTGAACGTATTTTGTTTTCAGTAAAGCGCAAATTATTTTCTGGTCTTGAGGCGGCATGTGGGTTATGAGCCCTACTAATGTTAATTTTTGCTCGTTTCGAGTTTGACTCGGCTATTTATTCTTATTTCTGTTAGTTTTGAGTTTCATTTATTTATTGATAGTGATTTGTGGTAGTTTTACGCTTGGACGATCACTTGACTTTATTTCTGCCCATTTCTGGCATAATTGAGCTCTTTTCTTTGAAAAACTTGTTTAGTGGAAAAAGTTTTTTAAATTAATTTCTGTTCGTTTTTTACTGAGAGTCATTTTCAAGAAAAAGAAAATATATCTTTTCGTTTTTTTCAATGAAAATCCAGTTTGGCTTGCTTTTTGTATGTTGGGAGAAACCTTTCCAACAATTTTTTATCCTGACGCAAATGATATTTTTTAATTTAATTTTATACCTCCTCAAGTTATCTGAAAAAACAAAACTTAATATCATTCCCAAAAGATTCTATCTATCCTCTTTGGCAACCTGGATATTTTTACACTCTATTTATTTATTTTAACTGTAAGAGCAGAAGTAGTAATAGTAGTAGCCCTGAAAGCTTCAACTTAATACTCCCAGTCGTTCTCGATATATTGCTGAAGTGTCTTGTTGGCAACCGCAAACGCAAGTAGTATGTTATCAATTAGTATCATGAGTGATTGCATAATGCACCAAAAACGCTATATTTTGGAACTAGATATTCAGGAACGAGATCCTATAAAGCGCTCAGACAGGTTTCTGATTCAACACCCATTTTCTGAACCAATCAGAGACAATGGATACAGAGGCTACTTAATATACGATGACTCGATTATCACAGCTAGGAGGTCATAGCAACCAATCTATAGCAACCAGATCCAATATAAGGAATGATTTTCATTATAGTTCATATTAGTAAGAGAATTAAATTCAGAGAGAGAACAGTTTATTTTTATACTCTGTTATTTGACAAGATATTAGCATAGAAAATTAGTACTATGTTTACACTATTGGAGCTTGATGGTGGAGTAGGTAGCAGCAATGATACAAAGACGAGAGTACCAAACGTAGCAGTGGAAATTACACGAGGATCCCGACTAAGCCCTGAATGGGACGATATGTATGCAAGATATGTGATATCATTGCGCAAACTTAAAATGGAAGAGCAGTTATGCTTTGCTGCGAAACTAAATATAGTGCATATAAATAGACTTCAAGCTGCTTTAGACACACTAATGAAATATATCGAGGAAAATAAATTATATCAGTGATTATTATTATTATTGTAATTATATTTAATAAAATTGTTTCTAAATCGAAGATATTTTTATAGTAGGTTAGCGTATATTTTTAAAGTAGAAAAAAAAGAATCCTGGTTAATCTGAAGTTGGTCGTGAGAGTGTTAGGAGGGTAAAAAATGGATAGATTTGAGAAAGAGAAAATTATACGGAATCTTGTGTTTATGGAAAAGCGTTTGATTCTACATGATGATTTTCTGGAGTAATCTCTTGGAAGGAAGGTATTTTCTCAGAGAATGCTTGTCGATATAATGAAAACTGATTCTCCATCATTCTATTTTGTGAAGTTTTTACGTTGTGGTCCAAAGACATTTACACAATTTATTGACATATTAATCAAGACACGACAAAATGATATTGTGGATTTGCTTTTGAACACACTACCTTAGGAATTTAAGACTATGATTTTTTTCACGAGAAAGATGTTGTTCAAAGAGGATTTACTCCTCTCTCTCTCTCTCCCACTCAATTTGTTGATCGTAGCTCAGTTTCATTTTGGCGGTGAGAGTGTCAACACATGAAAAAATGTTCTATACATGTCCACTATGCATGTATACACTGGGCAGCTGGTCATCATGTGAGAATTGTACAATGATTGATTAGTGTGATGAGAAGTGCAGATTATGCAACCCGTGTAAAATGCAGAGAGGATATGGAATACAAATTAAAGGTTTTATTTCCTGTCTTGAAGAGATGCATGACTCGCACCCTAGAGAACACCTACGCTCCAATTGTCATTATGATAAATTTAGTCAGTGGGAGAAGACATATCCTGGTATGATTCGAAAGAATCCTAAACGTGAATTTAGTTTACTACTAAGAGACTAGTATCGTCGTGGCTTTAATTTTTTTTTGGAGGAGGAACCAGGTCTACGATTCCACTGTTGGTATAACAAAAGAATTTGGTTTCTACGTCATCGCTGTGAAGACAGTGGCTACTATGATTATAAACTTACTAATATTTATTTCGCTATTAAAGAATGTGATTCACCATTTGAGGACATTGTATGTGACGTTGCTTCAAATAAGCAAATTGAAACACGTGAATTTTACAATATGAATGAAAATAGTATCATTGACTATACAAAAAGACATGATAGATAGATAGATAGATAGATAATTTAATACGAAATATCACAAAACGGATAAATAGTCGCATTTACAAAAAAGTTATGAAAACTATTTGTTGTAATTTTCAGTGAAGTATTGTCGGAATGAATTTTTGTAGCGTTTCCTGGCACTTGGATTGCTTGGTTGTAGTTGGTTTGTGTGGCGGGTCTTTGGTCGGTTATCTTGTCTGATATCAGGTGGGAGAAGGTCGCGGTGTTTGGGGGAAGTCAAGATGGACTGGCCAAAGCTCATGAGGAGCTCGTGTCTTCTTTGTTCAAGTGTTGTGAGTTCTAGCTTCGCCAGACATTCCTCACAGGGCAATTGGCTGTCTCCTAGAATGATGCGCAAGGCTCTCTTTTGAATTGTTTCGAGCTTATTGCTCTGCTCTTTTGTGAGACCAGGATGCCAGACAGGGCAGGCATATTCTAGGATCGGTCGCATGTGGCTCCTATAGTAGGTGACCAGGGCATTTTTGCTGAGTTGAAAGCGACGTAGCTTTGTCAGTGACCTAAGCAGAGGCATAGCCTGGGACAGCAAGTGATTTAAGTGGTCCTCCCAAGTCAGTTTATCATTGAAGATAACACCCAGGATCTTCATTTTGTGAACTGCCGGTATGCCGACGTCAGGCAAGGCCGGTACGCTGTGCTTTAAGAAGGAAATTCTCATTATTGCCGACTTGGTCCTGTTGATGCTGAGTTTTCTTTCTAGGTAGTCCCGTTCGAGCTTCACGACCATTTCTTCTAGGTTAAGGATTTCACACAGTCTTTGTAGCAGCATCATTGTTAGGTCGTCTGCGAACTTCGCTCTGTCTCTGTGCCATTTAGCTATCGTGTTGCAAAGCAACAGGAAAAGGGTCGGACCTATTTTTGTTCCTTGAGGAATTCCACATGTAAGGTCTGTAGAGTCTGACAGTTCGCCTTTGTACCTTGTTTTTTGCTTCCGTTTTGAAAGGAAGCTTTCTACTATCTTTCTCAGGAATTCGTGAAAATTGGTCATGGACTGTAGAATCTCCTCGTGGCTAGACGTATCGAACGCTTTCCTGACGTCCCCTTGAAGGAGGTCGACAAATGCCTCGTCAACTTCTAGGTGACTTAGGATAGTCTCGACGATCTGGATAAGGTAGTGACTTGTACTGCACCCTCTTTGGAAGCCATACTGCCGGGAGTCTATTACTTCGCTGAGTTCCTCCAGAAGCCATCTGTTTATGAAAGTTTCGAATACTTTCGAGAGTAGCGGCGTGAGTGAGATCGGTCGGAGGTCTCCAAGTTCTTTGGGGTTTGTGACTTTGGGAACAGGGATTACGACTGCCTCCTTGAGCGGCTCAGGAAACGTCCCTGTTATCAGTGACTGGTTGATGATGGCAGCTATAGGCTCTGATAGGTAAGGAGCGTTTTCTTTGAACAAAATTGGCGGTGGATCCGCTGGGTGAGTGGCTTTCCGCGCAGGAATCTTTTCTAGGACCCTGCACACTTCAATAGGCAGAACGACTGGAATCTCAGATATCTTGGCGCTGAATGCACTCGTTTCGGCTGGAGGGTTGGATCTGCAGATTTTGGCAAACCACTCATTGAGATCATTTGCGGTGACCTGTTCACCTTTATCTTTTTGTATGTGAAAGGTCGTCGGGCGCTGGGGGCTTATTAAATCTCTAACTGTCTTGTGGAATGAGCGGGAGTCGGAGTTTACTGTTTTAGAGAGTTTTTCCCCATATGCTTTCTCAGCTTTCCTACATTCGTACACCACGGTGTTCCTCATTTTTTTCCAGCGCTCTCTGTTGCCTGAGGCGTGCAGTTTATTACGCTTCCTGATGAGTTTCTTGATCTCTTGTGTGACCCATGGTTTGTCCGTAGAAGAGCGTTTGACACGTTTCTCTGGGAAGCATGAGTGGTAAGCGCTGATTATCTCGGAATTTAAGAGTCCAACCATCTGGTTAACGTCAGATAATCTGTACAGTTGGGACCAGTTTTTATTTACGCACCATTTAGAGAATTCTTCTTTTCCTGGTGTAGTCAGAGGTCGGCAGACGAATGTTTCCTTGGTAGCCGTTGGCTTGGTTCCTTTGGGCTTCCACAGTACAGAGAAATGTGCGCTCCTTCCGAGGCTGGGGCTCGATTCGGGATCGTGGTAGAATTCTCCCACATCTGTGAAGATGAGGTCGATAGTTGATTTTTCCGTAGTAAGAATTTTTACTACCTGCTTCAGATCAAGAGATTGACTGATCCAGCGCCTGTCCAGATCATTAAAGTCGCCAAGCAATACTATACCGCTATTAGGATACATGCATCGAATATCGTCGATAGACTTTTGGAGGTGGTTGATTAGGGTTTTGCGGTAAGCGGCTCGCGGTGGAAAATAGAGGACTCCGAAAGTTATTGACGAAAACGCTCTTGGCAGTACTTTGGGTTTGATTTTCACCCAGAGCAGCTCATAGGTATCTGTGTGTTCAGCGAATGTCAAAACTTCGTGTTCGATATCTGCATTTATGTAAACACCCACTCCACCGCCATGTGTTATAACGTTGCCATCTTTGTCCTTGCGATTTTTTGTGTAAAGGTCATAGCCTGGAATACTAGCAGTCGATGGGGTAGCGGACCAAGTTTCTGTGACACAGCATACCTCAACCCTCTCACATTTCAGTCGAACGCTAAGTTCTGTGATTTTGTTGCAGAGTGACTGGGCGTTAACAAGCATGACTCTTGGGAGGTCAAAAGGGTTGCTTTGCTGAGTTTTAGGAGGTCGAGTTGGTATTCTGGTCTTTTGTTGCTATTGTTGCCCTTGACCTGAGGAGGCCTCCTCATTCCGGTTATGGGCAGAGCTTTTGGCTCTCTTGAGCCTTCTTTTCTCGGCCTGAGACTGGAGCTGGAGTGGGGTGAGATCAGGGCCTATGTAGATTTTGCGGCGGGTGAAGGCGTCATCAGAGGTTCTCAGGTTCCGAGCGTTTTTCAGGATGTTATTTCGTTTCACAAAGGTTGAAGTGTCTTCTCTGAGCTTGACGAGTAGTTTTCTTGGTCTGCCGTTGTCGCTTGGTCTTCCAAGGCGCCTAGTCTCCACTATATCCCCCGTTTCCAGGGTAGCTCCCAAATCGTTGGTTCGGCAAAGGCCAAGAGCTATCTGTGCGTCTGGAGTTTCAGACTCTGGGACCCCTGATATAACTAGATTGAATCGCTTTGCTTCTCGCAGCTGTTTTTCTTTTTCTGCTCGTAGGAGGGTTTCAACGGTAGTGTTTGCGGAAGGCGCTGGGCTGGGTGTATTTTGTCTAGAGTCTGTGGTTCCATGTTGTGCTACACGGGAGTACAGTGCTTGATCGCCTGGGAATGGATTTTGATTTCGCTGTTCAGGTATTCTGCAATCCGTTAGGAGTCTGACTTGCAGTTGCAGTTGAGCTACCTTTCGCTTGGAGCAGGACGAACACTCGTATCTGAAGAGGCTTAACTGTGGGTCATGGAGTTTTATCGCCAGGACAATATCGGAGTGGATCCCGCGGCAGGAGGCATGCTCCCACTCATTGCAGAAAAAACAGCAAAAGGATGTACTGGCTTCGGCCTGGGTATGACAATAGTTGCAAGTTTCGCTGTGTGACTCAGTTCCGTTAGGAGTAGCATTTGGGGCAGAGGCCGTAGGAAGGGGTGCATTGAGAGTTCCTCGAACTTGCGTGGGCCTACTTTCCCTGATAATCAGGGGTTCGTCGTTGACTGGAGGCGGGGTTTGGTCCGAAGACGGGGCGTTGCAGTTTTTCTCCTCTGGCTTTTGGATTCCCTAGGTTTTGTTGTTTTTGGCTGTTCGGTGTTCCCACTGCTGCTGTTTTGGGTGTGTTGGCAGCTTCCTTGCATCGATTACATTGCCACTTTCCAGACGATTTTTCTGCTTCTTTGCTGTACGTGCCTGATACACAGGGAAAGTGAAACCATTTCGTGCAGGTACGGCATTGGAGTCCGCCCTGAGCTCGTGTTACGTTCTTTTTGCATCTGGGACAAGGGTCACCAGCCATTTACTGACAGTATTTTTGTCAGATGTACAAGGAATGAATGCTCGGAGCGTACGTCGATCACCGGGAGCAAGGGAAGCGTCGAGACCTGCTCACCTGTTCCCTGCAATTTAAGGCTAATTAACCGGCAGGTACCAATACGGCGCTTCCGGCAGGTTCTCTCCCCTCTTCTGCTTGGTCCCAAGCGATCTAAGCAGTCCACAGGACTTCACTTATTCAGCTTGTTCCCAGTAAAAAACCAGCACCTTAATGATATGGGAACAAATATGGCCCTCTATGAAATTGGCGATATAGATGGCGTGCCAGTCTACTTGAGAAAAAAGATGGCGTTGGCGAAAATACCCAGAGTTAAAGACCTGTTCTAGGAATTGGAGAAGATCTCTCAATTTAATTTAACTATAAATCTATCCATAGAGGGTAAAGATCAATAGGAAAACAACCTCAAAGTAATGCGATAGCTTTATCCCATTAACAGCAAACAAGCAAACTCAGGCACATTAACTATGGAAATAACAGAGATGGCGTATAATAACTCCATAGAGTGAAGTTAATAACTCCATAGAGTGATAACTCCATGATAAGAGTGAAGTTAAATTATACTGTAGAAAATGTGACCCTGACATTGCAGCACATCAGGATCAGTATACAGTGAATTCAGATGAACTACCCGCATTAGTCGTTCTCGACAATTAACTATAGGTAGTAGAAGAAGAAATCTAAAGAGTACAAAAGTCGTTTTTATCATGTATATACATTATTTTTTATGAATAAACAATTTTAGATACATTTTCAGATTATTTTATTCTTAGGGTACTAAAATCAATATTAAACACGCTTGCAAGTTTATTTTCCACTAGTAAGTCGTTCAGACGAGGAAAGTCAACGTAAATGCTGAGAAACTGCTTGTAGGTATAGCCACGACATCTGAACATGAAAAAGAGTAGTGCATGAAATCCACAGGTCTTAGTCGTTAAATCCTGTACTCTCCTCCGATTTTGAATAACAGTTTTCCCACTGCTCTCAATAAAGTTGTTGATGTTTGGGGTGTAGAATTATATTATAGGCCAAGAGGATCAAAAAATTCTATATTCTCTGCTGTTTGAAAGATGCATAGCCATTGACCTGTCTTCAAACTCGGCGGACTGCTATTAACAATGTTTAGGCTATTGTTAATACTTGAAATTTTTCAATGAAGTCCGCTGGTATACAATAGGCCTTATATTGGGACATGTATAAATCCATACTAAATACGCTGATTATTTGGTTTGTGTTCATGGCGCAAGATCTAGTAGGACACTGCCGTCGGGTGTGATTTCCCAGTAGGTTTCAAATTGACTCAGTGATATTAATGTGATACTTTCAGTCAAAGCATCAGCAAATGTGCACTCTAAACATACATTCCCCGTTCTTAATATGCTCATATCTTGAGTGCCAGACAAGTCCAAAACAATTACACCATGATTTTTTGAAAACATTGAATTGGTTTTTCCATTTTCAAATAGTTGTGAGTCATGATCTAGGGATTGCATAGTCAATTCATACAGAGTTCTGTAGGATTTTTTTTTATCAAATGATAAAGTGTACAGGGGAATTCCATTCACTTTGCACACAAGGCTAGATAGGCCAAAACAAATAAAATTATGGGGGATGCAGTCCAGGATCCAACGACACAAGCACTCTTCACAAAGGCCAACACAAGTTTTGGTAGGATTTGTCCATTGATAAATGATGAATCGGTATAACTGCGAGAGCCATTGGCAATGTGACATTGATTGGTGACCGTATGGGGGACAAGAAGTTTGATATTGTTATTATTGGCTCTCAGCTTTTTTACTGCCAATGCAACAGAGCTCATAACCTGTTGTTTTCGAACATGAAGAATTGCTGAAATGATAATGGCATTGCATCAGGTGCTGCAGCAAGTGTTTTTCTAAAAATGAGATTCGATGGAGCTAGTTGTAACTTCATGTCAATCTTAACATTGGGAGGCAACCATTGGGATATATTAAATATCTCATGATTTAATTTTCCAACTAAATGATACTCCTGGATCACTGCAACAGTTAACTCACCGTCAGTATCAACATCTGATCTATATTCATAGCCCAGTGTCTGTCCTCTCAACTCCTTATATGACTTTGGAGTCATCATCATAAGTTGTATATAGCTTGCAGAGTTTTATAAATTATTGCTAGTGCTCACCAATCTTCCATTAATGAATACCTTAATTTGTTTGAACAAGTTGTGTAGGACACAGTTTTCATAGGATAGGCCATCACCTGCACTGGGAGTTGTATTGTCTGACTTTTTCTTCACCACAACATTTAAATCAATAAATGTTGATGAAAAATCAATGAAATAATCTTCATTGGAAAATATCTGAAAGTGTATATTTTCCGAAAGGGGTTGTTGAGTATATTTTCCGAGAGAGGTTGATGAAATTTTTCATAGTACCCATACTTGACACTGACATCAATATTTTCAGCATTGAATAGATTCAATGAGCAGCTGATTGATGGATGCGATTCTTTGTGGGGAAGATAGGTCATCTTAAGAGAAGAAATCCTTCTTTGATCTAACAATATTTTTCTTCTTCTTATTGCTTTTCTTCCTTTTATTCCTCAAAGTCGTTGTTGGTGCCTTTCGCTTCCCACCTGGCTAGAGACTGATGAGTGAATGACGAACACGCACCCTTTTTAATCCCTTTCCATTTTGCTGAGGTTTTAATTGTTCACCAAAGGGTCTTGCTGAAGATCTAATATTTTTTTTAACGCTCTCGTTGAAATTTTTACCCAACCCCCAGTCCTGTAGTGTTGAGGTAGCAAAATCTGATGCAGCAGGTACAAGATATTTTCTGGCAAGGGGTAGTGCAGAACAAAATAGCCTAGCAAACCAACTACCAAGACCGTAGTCAGACATTGTAGCACGCCTTTTGTAACAGTCCAGTCCATGACCTATTTGACAAGGACTCAGAGCACCAGCATAGTCAATATCAAGGCAGACAAATGGAATTCTTCTATTGTTCATCTTAGGCAACGAGGATGGGTCGAAAGTGACATGTAATCGTTTCCACCGAGGACGCATAAAGAAACACACAAGAGTCCGAGGCGAAACAAGGTCGATAATCTGCAAAAATAAAATGATTCATCCCACTAACAGTTCCAGCGTTTTTACCACTGATCATATTCTGTTTAAAGCCAAGAAAATATCTCAGATTATCATTGAGATGAATCATTTCATTGTTAACAGGTGAGCTAATGTAAATCGTATCGTGCTCCATTGAATAATTAAATTGGAATGAACCTTTCTTACGAGATGAGATTTTTCTATTGATTGTACGACACAAATCAGTCATTCTACATATTCTTTGTATTTCAGTGTGACATGGGAATATTCACTCAATTTAAGTGCTTTAACCCATTCATACTCAACAAATAGTGACCAATCGAATGGTATAACTTTTATTTCATATGCACGATCTTTTCTCAGGATATCATATGTATTTTTGAGAATACAATCGACAAGAGCAACTTTATACTTTCCGTAATCATATTTGTTGGTGGGGGAGAGTTTTGTCCAAAAATCACTTGTTTTATTCCAATTATTGTAGAGAGGGTCGGAGACGTTGGACATAAATGTTACATAAAAATCATTGGGCATTGTTAATGTCTTCAACACCGATCGAAGAATTAAAATCAGAGTTGTATCCTAGCCACGCAACAAGCAACTGTTTCTAGCCCCTGCGAGTACGGCTCTTTAATATCTTTTCAATTTGATAGATCTCACTATTAATTTTAACTGTTTGTAGTTCATAGTCATAAAAGCCGCCGAGAATCTCATTATCTTTGGTGTCTCGTAGACGATAAGTTATGGGTTTGGTGTCTAGGATTTTTGCCACTTTAAAAAGTTCCGTGGACCACAAGTAATTGCCCTTTTCAAAAACATTAGTTGTTCTATTTAATTCGAACAATATCGCCAACATTGAATTTTTTCTTCACAATCATTTCACTGGAATACTGTTTAAGAAAAGTATCAAATGTCTTATGATCAGCATGATGAACTTCCGTTGGGGTTGAGTTGGACAATGATCGATGGGGCCGTTGATTATAAATCAACCTGATTTTATCTAAATCATGAATAAAAGCAGCCGTATTTTTCAATTTACAATATTTTGAAATTAAAAGTCAACTAGTTCTTAACAATCATTCGGACAATACAGCCTTCATAGGACTGTGACTATGATAGAGCATTGCATTATATTTCATTAGTATTTTTTCGACATGTGGATTAACAAATTCACTAACCCGATCCGTCTGAATTTTTTTATAAGAATCTCGTGAATTTTTTTATAAGAATACTTTCTATAGCCTGAGCAACTTCAACACCTCTCTTAGTCCGCAATGGAATGGCATACCCATAGCGACTAAAACACTGATTGCAAGTAGAATGTACTTGTATGGTAAAAAAAAAAAAATTGAAAATCAAAAAGACGTGGATATCAGATCAGATCAGAATTTGAGGTTTTCTGGCATAACCAGCAACACTTTAAGCGTCCTGAAGTACTGGTTATGCCTGCCTTCCAGTGGGTAAAGGCAAGCACACATAACAGCCCCCACCCCTGGGGTGTAAGAGGGGACTCATCAGGTGAGACCTATACCAATTTTAACTTGTAATTTGACTACAGTAACCAATCCTTGGGTTTATGCCACTGCTACTGTTGATGCTTGATGTTGTGCTGATTGCTTTTTATTCTTCAAATTTCACAATCCCCTGCTTTGGTATTTGAAATTTGTTACTTGATTGTGGACTATATCCTGCCTTATACCCAAACTGTCTTATACCACTGCTTATTCTGTTCCTGTTTTGTTGTTTACTTCAGATAAGAAATGAAAAGTCATCTAAAGCCACCTCGTGAACTAAGGTCTGACAGTTCAATCCAATTCTCTGGATCAGAATCTGTTTCAGAGCAACTACTCATGCTCACTAACCACATAAATAGCATAAAAATCAAACATAAAACGCTAGCAGATTCACTACAACCTGACAACCTTAAATCTTCAGTGAAAGGGTTACTTGATGACCTTACATTGGCTAAGATATCTTCCCAGGTAGACAAGGCAGTGGTTAAAATGAAAGAGGAACAGACATTCATGCAACATAATGTCACTATCTCTTCAGATAAGCTGGATGCAATCAAGCAGGAGGTGTATGCTGGCCTCAACCTAGATCTTAGTAATCTAGCGGATAAAACTCTTGAAAGCTATAACAGACGCATATTTTCTGTTGAATCTTCATTGGCTACTTTAGAGTCATCCATGATAGACCTTAAAAACTCTTTCCAATCTATCCAGTCCAACCTGACAAGATTAAATGACCGTTTTGAACAGCAGGCTTTGAGCAACCAAATTATTGTCTTTGGGGTGAAAGAGGAGACCTCCATTGAAAACACTGAAAGTCAATTCTTGTCACTATGTGCTGGGAAATTTCCTGGCATACCAATTATTCAGTCTGATGTTGTATCAGCCAAAAGAATTGGCAAACCATCTGCAAAACCCAGACCCATAGACCATTGAATTTTGCAACTTACGAGTTCGTCAACTGCTTCTCAGACAAAAGAAGGATTTCAAAGGATCAGGGATTCTATTTTCTGAGACGCTTACAAAACCACGCTTACAACTTCTTTCATATGCCAAGTCAAAGCTTGGCTTACGTAATGTTTGGTCCAGTAAAGGTGATATCCTGTATAAAACCCAATCTGAAAGAGTGTTTAAGTTTAATAATCAGAACGAAATTGATTTATGTGCTGCAAATGCAAAAAAATTAAAGTGATGGATTTAGATTTATTTTCTTATAATATATTGCATTGTTTCTGTAGGGATTTACTTGCTGCTCTTAAAATATTCCTCTATTATTCTTTACTGTCCTCACATAATTTTGACTGGTACCATATTACACTTTGTGCCAATAGTTTGGATGTGATGTGTCCCTTCCCACTAATATTTCTTTATGTTTGTTTGCGATTCTGTCACCTTCATGTTGTCTAATTTACATTATATTCTTGTCGTGTCATTATACTTGTAACCCCCATAATATCAACTGGTCACACATTATAGTTTGTGCTAATACTTATAATAATATGTGCCTTCCCACTGATTTTTCTTTATGTTTGTTTATGATCCTTTCACCATCATGTAGCTTGGCTTCTATAATGTTTTTGTCATGTCAGCACACTTGCAGCTCATATAATTTTCAATGGTCCCATATTGCATTTTGGGCAAATATTATGGATCATATATGTTATCCCACTGTTATTTATTTATTTTTTTATGTTTGTTTGTGATCCTATCACCTTTATGCAGGCTGATTTCTTTCATATTTTTGTCATTTCAGGATAATTGCAGCTCATATAATCTTGACTGGTTCCACATTATACTTGGGGCCAATATTTTGATGAATATGTGCCATGCCACTATTATTTCCTTATCTGGGTTGGTGATCCTATCGCCTTCCTGTAGCCTGAATTCTATCAGATTTTTCTCATGTCAGCACACATGCAACTCACATAATTTTGACTGGTCCCATATTATATTTTTGGTCAATATTATGAATAACATATGCCATCTCATTGATATTTCTTTATCTTATTTTTTGATGCTATCACCCTTGTGTACCCTGAATTTTATCATATTTTTGTCATGTCAGTATATATGCAGCTCTCATAATTTCGTACTACCCATATTATACTTTGGGCTAACATTTTGGAATAATATGTGTCATTCCATTGATATTCATTTATATTTGTCTGTGATCCTATCACCTTCAGATAGGCTGATTACTATTATATTTTTTTTCATGTCAACATACTTACAGCTTACATAATTTACTGGTCCCACATTATAAATTGGGTCAATACTTTGAATAAAATGAGTCATTCTACTGATATCTCTTTATGCTTTTTGTGATCCTCTCACCTTCATGTAGCCTAATTTCTATTATTTTTTTGTCAGTCCAGCACACTTGCAGCTCATGTAATAGCAACTGGTGTCACATTATACTTTGGTCCAATACTTTGGATAATTTGTGCCATCCCACTTATATTTCTATGTGTACATTTATTATGTGTGATATTTATGGGTGATTTCTCTTTTTTTTTTTAATTCTTCTATTCTTAATTCGGTTATATTTGATCAACCAAGTAGGGCTGGTAAACAAGAGACTCACACGCTTGACCCTCTCCTTGAATCTATGGTTAATTCTAGCTGTAATTATCACACTACCATTGATTATTGTGATAAAATTATACCCCCACTGTCTTTAAATAGTAGCTTTAATGTATTTTGTTTGAATATGCGTGGGATAAGAGATAAGTGGGATAGTCTGAAATCGTATTTGTGGTCTGATAATTCTTGCCCTTTTTATGTAATAGGTTTAACAGAAACATGGTTATCTGATGGTGAAAATTTTACAGCCTATGATTTGCATGGTTATGTTGCTGTCCATATCCCCAGAATGGTAACAAAGTGCTCAGGGGGTATTTCTTTATTTATAAAGTCTGATATTGAGTTTAGAAGAAGGTCTAACCTTGAAACCTTGTTTAAATTAGTAGTGTCAAATAGTAGGACAGTTTATTCTCTTGTTATTGATCTGAAAAGCCAGTTTGCATGTGACACTGTTTGTTTGTTTTATAAGCCCCCTCCTTTTCCAACACATTTATTCTGTGATTTGCTTGATCAACTTTCTTGTGTGGGGTCTTTCTCTAAAAATCGTATTTGTGTTTTGGGAGATTTTAATTGTAATATGTTAAATATTGGATCAAGTGATGAATGTGACCATCTCTTTGATGTGCTTTCTTCTGCTGGTCTACTTCCTTCAATTTTTTTTCCTTCTCGTATTGACCCTACTAGAAATTCTCCCACTTAATAGACAATAATTTCATTTCTCATTCTTTTAATTTGAAGTTTACTTCTGGTCTTGTTTTCACTGATCTTTCTGATCACTTTCCTATTTGTGTTTCACTTTTTGTGCCTCAAACTGAGATTGCTGTGGATGAGCAGGGTGAGTCTTCTTTTAGAACTTCCACAGATAAAGACATTTCTAATTTAATACATAGTCTTCAGAGTAATGATTGGTCTAGTGTTCTTGAAGCTAATGATGTTGATTGTGCAACGAATTTATTTTTGTGTCGTATGGGAGCTCTGTTGGATAAGCATTTTCCTCTTAGAAAGAGGCCAAGGAATTCCATACCCAAATGTCCATGGATGTCTAGAGGTCTGATCAATGCTACACATATGAAGGCGTCTCTGTTCAAGGCTGCATGTAAAAGTAAGACACAGGATGATCTTTTGAAGTATAAACTTTATAAAAATGTGCTTATTTCTTCAGTACGTGCAGCCACAAAGCTATATTTTTCACGTCGAATTGATGAGTGTAAGGGGAATTTGCGTAAGGTTTGAACTGTAGTTAATGAAGCTCTTTCCCGCAAGAAACTCAAATAGCCCCCCCCCCTTGTCGCTACAGGAAAGCTGATGGATCTTTCATGGACAAAAATTCTTCAGCAAGCGCCTTCAATTCGTATTTCACCTCACTTCCTTCAGTTCCTAATCCACCCTACAGCAGAGTAAGTAGTTTTCCCTTAGCAAAAAAGTCATTTTTCCTTTTTCAATGCAGTGATACCGAAATTTCTAACATTATTTCTCAGCCTTCAAGTAGCCGTTCAGTTGATGGTTTTGGTTTGAGCAGTAATGTTCTTAAAAAAAATTGGTCAGTTTGTTTTTAACCCCATCTCACACATAACTAACCTATCTCTTTCTTCTGGTGTTTTTCCTCATTCATTTAAGGTTGCTAATGTTGTACCTTTGTTTAAAAAAGGTGATTCATATCTAATTTCAAACTATAGACCTATTTCTCTCCTTCCTGTAATTTCTAAGGTTGTTGAAAAAGTAGTGTATTGTAGACTCTCTTCATTTGTATTTAGTACTAATACGACTGCAGGTAATTCTCTCATAACTAACCATTAGTATGGCTTTCGTCCCAGTTTTTCTACCTTGCATGCACTTTTAGATGCAACAGAGCTTGTGCGTGTTAACCTTGACAAGGGCTTTTGTCTTTTGGGTCTATTTCTTGACTTTTCAAAGGCATTTGATATGGTCGTTAACTCTGTTCTTTTGTCTAAATTATCTTCATTTGGAGTGCATGGAGTCCCACTTGAATGGTTTAGGTCTTACCTCTCAGGGAGATCTCAGTATGTTTCGGTTAATGGTACTTCTTCCTCTTCCTTGCCTATTGTGAAAGGTGTCCCACAGGGCTCTGTGCTTGGACCACTTTTGTTTTTAATTTATATTAATGATCTTGTTGATGGTCTTCATCCCCTTGTGCACCCTATTCTTTTTGCTGATGACAGTAACTTTTTCATTGCTGCAGTGGACCTGCCATCTGCCACTTCCCTAGCTCAAGGTCTTCTTGATAAAGTAAAAGATTGGTGCTGGTCAAATGGTATGACTCTCAACAGCCAAAAAAGTGCCATTGTACACTTTAGAACCCCTTATCGTATGAGAGACGCAAGGGAGCCAACCATCCTGACTTATGGGAATGATATTATACCGCAAGCTACTATAGTGAAATTTCTTGGTGTGTATCTTGACTGTTTTCTTTCTTTTAAACCCCATATAACTCATACCCGTTCCCTTGTCCTCCGCAAATCTTCAATGTTATACAGGGTTAACTCATTTGTTCCCCCAGATGTTATGCTTTACCTTTCTTATTGTTGTTCTGTCTGGGGTAGTACTAATAAACCTCTTCTCTGCTCACTTCAAAGAGCCCAAAATAGGGCAGTGAAGGCTACTTTTCTTCTACCTCGTTTTTACCCTTCCTCTGATCTTTATAATGATACTGGAATAGCTCCGCTGGATCGTATTGTGGGTAAAAGTTACCTTTATTTAGCACATTCTGCTTTTCTAGGTACACTTCCACCATCTCTGCAGCAGTTTTTCTTTCTGTCAGCCTCAGGTAGGTACTCTTCTTTTTTACGTAGCTCTTATCGCAGGTTCATTTTACCTAAGCGATCGTCGACAGCAGGTCAGAGGTCTCCTGTTTATCAATCTATTATACTATGAAACTCCATCCCTCCTGATGTCCCTCTATCTCTTTCTGCAAAGGCAGTTTCTCACTGGGTATTTCCAGTATAGTATTTCCTCCCTTTTTTTCTTCTTTTTTTTGCATTCAATCCAAATTTATATGTCTTTTTTTCATTCAATATATTTTTCTGAATTTTTTTATATATTTAATCCTAATTTTCAATCTCTTCTTCCTTTATATATTTTTTTCAGTTATTTGTGAAGTTTCCTGTTAATTCTCCTATTTTCATAAATGTCTCTTGATCCATTTTTTTTAAGTATGTTTTTTTCACAGTTTATAGCATTATCCAGTAAGTTTATCGCAGATCATTTCTGGTCTTCATTCTCGGTACGAAAAAAAGCTCCTCCCACTTCTTTCTGCATTAGCGGGTTAGTCTGTTTCCGTCAATCAATGAGAAATGGTTAGAAAGTGCATTATTCGTAATAGCGGGTTTCCACTTGTTTCGTGTCCAAGAGAAATCTGTCTTGTCTACCCGTGAATAGATCTGATTTCGCTTATGTTTCTATCTGCAAAAACGTTCTCTGGAGCACTCGCACCTTGGTCCGGGTTTTTATAATGGGTTAGATAGGGTATGATCATACTGCTAATTCTATAAACTGTGTTTTTTTTCTGTTTTTTTTATGTGCTTTATAATAGTGTCTTATTTTTTTTTGTTGGCCCTTTACAATCTGAGCTTCTTGGGCGTGCGTAAACTTTAAGTTTGTAATTGTTTTGTTTTCAGTATTAATAAATTGATGGATTAATTGATTGATTGGTGCATTTTGACGCCTTTGAATCTCATCTAGAATTAAGAAATCTGCTTGCATTATGAGTAGTGGGAAAAAGGCTTTAGTTTTTCGATAATTATTACCACGAAGCCTATGATTTCGATGTAGAGTGTAACTTGATTCATTTTGTGGATAGCCTTGTACACTTCTAGTGTTAACACCAGTGACTTTGGAAAGAGTGGTGGGGGAACTTAAACTTCCCGCTTCACCAATATTTTCAAAAACACGTTTCAAAACTTCAACCATTTTGAACGTAAACACATAGTGTAACGTCCACTACCCTGCTCTATACTAGTGGGTGATGATGATGACATTGGGTTGATATCAATACGTCTTCGCTTTTGTCTAGCTATCACCGGTGTCCTCGTCCTCGTCAAATCAATGTTTCTACTGTGCTAGTGTTTTCCAAGATTGATTTAAAATCTTCACCTGTTTCTTCTTCTGCTTCTTGTTTTAATGTTGATGTTGATGACAATAAACTATGTTCATTTAATTTTTTTGAATTTGCCTATTGCTAATAAGACTTTTGGAGAAGTTTAATGTATTTAGAAAGCTGTATAGATGACTGTCAAATGATCAAAGTCCTTTACGACTTGTAACCATATCATATATTAAATCAAAAAGATGATAACTCTTCCCTTGAATTATAATTCGTTTCCCATTGCTATCAACTTGAATATGATTTTGACCACTTTCCATGAGCTATGTCATGAGTCGTTTACTTTGTTCATGATATGAGTGTGGAATTAGATTTCCAATGCTCGACACTATTGAATTCAATTCCTCCTCCTCCTTCTTTAATTGCGTTAATGTTCCAGCAGCATCGGAATCTTGAAGAGAAATTTCTTTTTTGTCATCAATGACACTCACATTGACTGGTCTTAAACGATAGGGCTTATGTTTGTCCACTCGGCGAAGTGCATCTTGAGGTAAAAGTAGTTTTTTATCATCATCAATATTCTCATTGTTAATGAATTTACTCAGATTGTGCTCAAAGTGTTCCACTGGTGAAACAGCGAGTTCTATTGGAGTCAATTGATAGGATTTAGCCATCTAGAGAAAACTATTTAACAGTCCTGCAGTTATTGGCAGTAAAAGTGTACAAAAGCTACCACCCGCTTGATTAAGACGTTTCCTTTTAAATTTTGTCCTTTCTTTTTACAAGCCAAGGCACGTACAATGGAACGATGTTGTTTTGCCTTTTGCTTAACTACTTCTGTCAGTTGAACATTGCCCTCGGTTAAATTTAAACAAAGTTCAGATATTAGATTAGTGAAATCACTGTCAATACCATGTTTAAGTATGGCTTTCCTCAGGGGGGCTTTGAAGCGCTTAGAACAGAAATTTCATGTAGTTTCTTCAGTGTCATGATGGCGACTAATAGCCTTATTTACTGTTTACGGGAAGATATACTGTAATTTCATTGTCAAAAATATCTGTGACTACACGTAAATCCTTGCTATTGAGAATTATTAGCGAGCTAAAATCACGAAAAACTCTGTAGATAAACATAGTAGGTACAGTTCAAAGCAAGTGTTCGCATACATTTGCTCTGATGAAAGAGATTGTGTAGAACTAGAGTACCTGAAATTTGTTCATGATGTGAGCGAACAGTAAACAATTGTAGCATTTCCTAGGACGATTGTTCAATGGATTCAGCTAAATAGTCACTAATCAGCCAAGAGTTTGGTTCAATAATATCGAAAACATCAAGTCCGTGTATGAATTGTATCTTCACCGATGTAGCAGTAGCTCTTATTTTATCATATGACTCCTGGCAAACACTGTAGCAATATTAGATTTTTTTGGCTTTTCCATAAACATTTTATCAGAATTTTTAATTATTATAGTTAAGAGTGTCGTTTTGCCTGACATTAATGGACCACACAGAAACGATCTGAGTGGTGTTTTAAATTGATACATATTGCTGTTCGCTTCAACAGCTCACCTAGAACTAACTGTAACCTTTAGATGTCTAATGAATAAATAATTTTCCTACTACTACTACTACTACTACTACTCCGTTCAAGAATAAGAACAAGAACAAAACCAATAAGGAATCATATTTTCTTTTATTTTTAACATTTTACGAACAAAACAATTAGAAAAAAATACACTTAATTGAGATTTTTTTATTTATTTATTTACATCAAAAACAATATTTATTTGAAATAGGCACCAGGAAAAAACACTTTTTTATTAAACAATGAATACACTTGAAATAATATCACAGTTTTTTGTTATTTACAAAAAATTAAAATACACTTAAAGAACAAAAACAACAACATTTTTAATTTGAAATGGGATAAATGGGGTTTTAATTTCATTAGCCAATCTGTCATCTAGTGATAGAATCATAGGATAGTGTGTATAGCGCAGGCGTGAAATCGAGCCATTTGCTGTTTTAATAAGACTGGTCAATACCATGCGCATGCAGTCTTTCCCACCCAATGACTCAACTACATCTAACACTTGCATGATATTACTAGAGTCTCTTTGGGCGTAAGCGTAAGAGACTCCGATGGCTTCATTTATCATAACACGATTTGGATTTGACGAATGGTACACGTTTGTGAGTTTGGCTTCGCAGTCCAAAGCAATCTTGTTTCTCTGCAGGAGCGTGTTTTGGAAATTCTTAAAAGGCAAGATCGCTCTATCTCCGCTAACCGTTTCCAAAGCCTGGTATCCATGACGTTTACAGTGTTTCATGTGATGCTTTAGCTTTAAATTAGACCAAAATCTGGACAGGCATGTTGGACAATAGTAGCAGACACCCCCACGCCCCTCTTTACCCTCACAAAAAATATTACTAATATCCGTAATTGGATTAAAACGTCCAATTGACTCAAGCTCTGAAGGAGGCGTGTATAGAAGCCAGACCCAATGCTTCACTGATTCAATGGACGGAGCCCTCACTGGAAATATTGTACCCTTTTTATTAGTGCGCTCACCCTCCTCAAATTCTGTTTCATACTGTAACACCGTAACACCAATCTTTAAATGTTCATTAGCCCGCTAAAAAAATATCTATTCCTTTTAGTGTTACGGAAAATTGACAATTTAAACAATCGAAATCCAGTTTAGGAAACTTTGGCCCATCCCCATTAGCTGCCAATTTGTCCAACTTTTTCTTAGAAGCATTATCACACAGGGATTGTAATGCCGCAATCAAAAATGCATACTTGAAACACTGTAGCCTAGCATCGAAACAGATTCTTTGTATTCCTCTACAACCCTCTAAATCTGAATGATATTTTAATTCAATATTTCCACTCCCCCCTCTTAAAATAAATATATTTTTCTTAATCCAAAAATATTAACATTTAAATTTTCAATAAATAAAACAACCGACCCACTACCCCCCTTATTATAATTATCCCATTTGGTTACGATACTACTGACCCAATCTAAAAATATCTCCTCATAATTTTCGAAATGCGGGCGAATTGGTAGCATCTCTGTATGCATATATATAGAATATAGTTCGCTCACATTTTCATTTAAACAAAATATTTTTAGTGCTATTGAGGCTTTTAAACTGACCCTCCCTCCCCACACCCGCATCTGTTGTTCAAGAAAGGCTCGAATCTTGTTAACGTAGGAGTGTGTAATAGCCAGGGGGTCTGTTACTATACCCTCTGTCATTAAAGAATTAAAGGGGTAACCGAAAACGGCCGTGTAGACATTAGTATGGTGCAAGGCAGAGTTAGACAATAAAAAATCTGGTAGTGTATTTACTGGTGGCGGTGATATTTCACTATCATCACTACTACTCTCTTCAACCTAAATAGTGGGGGTGGAGGGTGGCATAAAATCTCCCGATTCAACAGCACCACCACCACTTTGTTCAATCGCGATAGTGGGGGTGGGGCGTGGTCGGAAATCCCCCAATTCACTAAGAATACCTTCCAGTGTGTTTAGGGATAGCTGATCAGCTATTGTGAATTTATCCTGAACTTTAATATTATCCATTAAAATAGTGGGGGTGGGTTTTCGATTAACCCGCGAGTAAAATCGTCCAAGATAATACATGCGTTTGGCGAAAGCTGATCAAGCCCCCCAGCATCGTCTTGTGACACGATTTGATTTATGTTTATCATCATCAATAAATGTAGCATGCGAACACGGTTTAAATGCACTTTGGGGAGTATCACCTAAATATTCGGTTATAAACCTATTTGACCATTCCGGGTCCTCAGTCATGTCTATGTCACAAGTTAAATCCTCTAGGCTAGTTATATCACCAAAAAGATTGTTTAAGAAGCCCCTCTGCCACTCTATATTATCATCAATTACAAAACTGTACTGAAAATCCACTGGTGGTGTTAGGATCTGTGCAGGCTCATTGACAATAATTTTTCTTTGAGCTGATGGAAGAGGCGATAATTCATCAATGTTAACCTATAAAAACAGGATTTATTTTTCATGCGGAATATCCACTATTTTATAAACTCAAAAAAACTGTACCAATCCCCCCGGTCAAAACTTACTTTTCTCCTACTATTATGCTGGGTAAATACTTGTCCGCTTCAGCCATATAAAATAGCTGCAGGCAACTTAACCAATATTATATTTCGCCTTTTTATCATATTAATTTCACAGAAAATAATTGAGCAGAAAAAAGTCAGGTACTTATTTAGTAGTTGGTAAACACACAAGAAGTAAAGTTTGGTTAATTCCAATGAAATAAAACAACGTATGATAAAAAATATTTGTCACGGAGTCAGCAATACCTCACTAGGCAGCGACAACCTATTTTTCGTATAGCATCTTTGAGATTTCAATGCGCTTCTAGTCGCATGTTTACCGACTAGTAAATAACTACCAAAAGTCCTATAATGTTTCAAAGTTAAAACATTATCTGATTAAGATATAAATAGGGTTGGTTGCTCCACCCCACCCCACCCCCCTCTTTTTCCTATAATTATCCCATGAGTTAATCCACACACAACTTTCGTTCGTAATCTATTTCCACCCTTGCGAAATTGTTGGTGTATTATAAAAACTTGAACAAAAAATACTATTACGGATTTTCAATTAAGTAAAATAGAAATAGGGGTTTTGTGGGCCCCCCTCCACCCCCTCCTCTTTTCCCCGCAATTAGTCCACAACCTAATATAGGTAACTAGCTGATAAAGTCACTTACGTCAAGAAGTGGCGTCATCTGAGAAACACCAGTAGCTAACTAACTTCATAAATGTCCTGGTTAGCACATGGAGGCGCGTACGTAATCACGGATCCCCTGGTCATGTTCATTGAGGTAATCAAGTCTAGATTCTCTTTGTTAGGTCCAGATCTGTCGTCTACCTTTGGTCGTTTCTGGTCTGGACATTCAGCATCATTTTCCTTGAATAAGAAATTAAATTTCAGTTTTTTCACCAGCTAAGTCCCAAAGAGAGGGTTAGATAATTTCTTTTTCACCACACAGGTTAAAGAAGAAAATGTATGCTTTTTCAACTAAGAGAGAGACACAATTAAAACTTATGGGGGTAAATTATTTCGTTCATAATTCTATCTGTTTAAAATCTTAAATCATAAAAAAGAAAGAATTATGGCACCATAAGAAGAAGTCTAAATTATCGGTTAATAACACGAATACAATGTAACATAAAAAATATAACACAATTTGTGAAATAATCTGTCTCACGATACAGGATAAAAGAAAAAATGTATGCTTTTTTCAACTAAGAAAAACATGATTAAAACTTACGGGGGTAAATTGTTTCTATCATAATTCCATTTGCTGAAACTCGTAAATCATAAAAAAGAAACATGACTCCCTATGAATGAGTGCGAGCTTAACCTATCAATATTTTAAATACGATGCGCGAAAAAATAACGCAATTTGCATATTAGTTTCAACAGATTTTGTTCAGAATATTAATGGAGGGCGCCACCCCCTCCTCAATACCAAAGCTCAACCCATACATTAAGGATATTTTGCACTTTTTAAAACACACACACTGTGTTTTTAAAACAATTTTAAATCTCAAATAGGCTCACGATAGATATCCCAATTATAACCCTTAAGTTTAATGGCTTTTACATACCAGAATAAATTTAAAAGGAAGATACCGTCAGAACAATCATGCCGGCACTCGAGTACCTGTCACAAAGTTACATCCCAGATAATTATAGCTATGTATATGAAAAAGTCTCGTTTTTATTATAAAGCAAGAAAAAACATTTACTTACCAAAATTCTTTTGAAATTCTTTATTTCATTACGAATAATTAACCAACAAGGCAAATAATATATTCAACTCGTTGAAATAGCTTTTTCAAACTGATGAGAAAGAGTTTCTTCACATCTATTTTATACAAAAAACATGATTATTTTAACCTTCGGCCGAAACTCGTTATTTTTTCAAGGAAGTGCATTCACAGTATGCATTAGACTTCGCATACATTAAGACAGGAAATTCAACCAATTTGGACCAATGAACCCTAGAAAACCTATCTGACAAGTCATGTTCGTCCCTGAATATCTAGTTCCAAAATATAGGGTGTTTGGTCGCATTATGCTATTACTCGTGATACTAATTGATAACATACTACTAATCCAATGCCTTTTGATTTAGTTTTAAAGTCGTATTAAGTTATATGGCATAATGGGCCAATTGCATAATTGTGGGGGTTTGACATGCCCAATATCCCTAAGGACATAGTTGCTAGACCGTTCTACTATGCTGAACAAAATCAAAAAATTTTCAAAATTTTGACTTGATGTGTATGAGAAATAAATCGGCTTGAAAGACAGGCTGATTACCCTCCAATCTCTTTCTACTCTTAAAAAGTACACTAGAACTTTTAATTTTGAATCAAATTAGCTTCTTTAAATGTTTCGATGGTATTTCTAAGTATTATAGAGCGGTGCTGCCTATGATATTGTTTATATACCTTTGTGAAAACCTGCATGCATAGTTTTTTCGTTTAATTGGAACTCCCCCTAAACGCTTTCTAAAAGTTTCACCTTAATACTCTCAGCGTCATTAGTTACAGTAGCTGCAGTCGTAGTATTAAAAGTATACATATAGTGCCTTCTGGCTAGTTCACAATCCCCGGCAACTTACTCTTAAAGGTCTAACTTAAGAATATAAGTTGTTATTGAGATATAGCTTTGTCACCTTTTTGAAGCTCCACATGCTCATAGTGTGTTTTTATTTAGTTCAACGTCCGCCTAAATATTTCTTTTATTTGATTACTGAAGACATTGTTATACTCTCTTTGGACTATTCGTTACAAAATGGCTATCTCACAATTTCGATCGAATGTGTTTGGGGAAAAGAGGATATCAGGGAGGGGGATGGGCTATTTTCTCTGCATCACGCTTGACTCTTAAAATGCAACTAGAACTATACATTTCCAACCAAATGAGCCTCCTCTAAAGTTCACAACACCACCCCTTCATACAAACCTTACATGTCCCCGAGGCATGACCTACAACCCTTACCCCCATACTCAGGGGGGTTGTGTCAACCCAAATGCCGTGTTATGAGATTTCTAGACTATTTTTGAACAAATGGCTATATCTAAATATCTATCGGATGTATTTGGGAAAAATATGACGTGGGGGGGGGTATAGCTGCCCTCCGATAAATTTTGCTCTTAAAAATGGCACTTAAACTTCCGATTTCCAATCCAATGAGAACCCCCCCACCCCTCCCGAAGTTTATACGACCACCGTTTCCATAAGAACCTTATATTCCCTCGAGGCACAACTTAAAACCCTTGCCCTGGGGACTGTGGGGAGGTTCTCATCCTCGAAAACATAATTTCTGGACTTTTAAACAACTTCAAACAAAATAACTATCTCGGAATTTTCATTGGAATTATTTGGGGACATGATGGGCATGTGAGGGGGGGGGGTTACCCTCCAATCACTTTTGTTTATTAAAGAGGGCACCTTTCAGTTTCCAATTGAATGAGCCCTTTTTAAAATTCCTACGACAACAAATGGCCATCTTAAAATTTCCATCAGATGGGTTTCGGGAAAATACGACGTGTGTGTGTGTGCTTGTGCGTGGGTGGAGGGGTATCTGGCCTCTGATCACTTTGACTCTTAAAAACAGCACTATGACTTCTCATTATTAATCCAATGAGCCCTCTTCGAAGTTTATACGACCACCCTTTCTATAAAAACCTTATATGCCCCCACGGCGTAACTTACAACCCTTGCCCTGAGGGATATGGAGGTTCATCCTCAAAGACATAATATCTGGACCTTTCAACTACGCTGAACAAAATGGCTTTCTCAAAAATTCTGATTGGATGTATTCAGGAAAATAATTGGTGTAGGGAGGGGGGGCTGGTTGACCTCCAATAACTTTTGACTGTTAAAAAAGCCATTAGAACGTCTGATTACCAATCAAATGTGCCCTCTCCGAAATTTATACGACCACCCTTTCCATAAAAGACCTTATGTCCCCCAAGGGCATAACTTAAAACCCTTACCCTGAGGGTTGTGGGGGCGGGTGTTATCCTCAAAGTCATAATTACCGGACCTTTAAACTATGCAGAATAAGATGACTATCTCAAAATTTTGATTAGATATTTTGGGGAAACTGATTGCCGTGGGGGGGGGGGCTGGTTGCCCTCCATGAGCTCTTTTTGAAGTTTCTACGGACATTTCTTCCTATAAGAAGTGCCCTCATCTAAACCAAACCAAAATAAATAATATATTGTGCTCACATCGCTCTTTACTTAGGCAGCACTATCATTCTGCCTATGATATTTTGCTTTGAGATTTCTATTATAAAGCATTGGAAGTACCAATTAGACGAGGTAAGCCCCCCCCCCCCTAAATCCAGTCTATGGGCGTCCATGAAAAATAAATATTATTTTCAAATAGTAAAACTAAGTTGATTGTCACCTGTATATTGTATCTGTGAGGAGAATTGTTGTTCTTGGAAACTCAAAATTTTTCCGAAAAAAAACACTATTCAGAATATATTCCATTTATATTTAAACTTAAACGCCCATTTTGCCTTAAAAATTCTTTGAGGGGGTGACCGTCGGATTTTCATTTTTTTAAACTGTGTTTGTTATCATTTTTCGAAAATCTATATATTGCTTCGAATGTTATGAATTTCATCTTTAAGACAATTTTAGAAGCAAAAATTCTGTAAATCAGCTACTCTGTAAAAACTTCTTAGTTTTATCTACGAATTTGATCCCTATAACTGATGTTGAATTGCTATTTAGGGAATACGGCGCTTAGCGAAAATTTTGCTTCCTTTAAACAACTAAAGAGATTTGACATTTCTACGATAGTCAAGAAGAAGAGTAGCAGGTAACACCAGTGTAGAGAGTAGTAGTCGTTGTATTATGCATGTGTCATAGCAGTAATCACTATAAAAAATATCGGTGATAGTAGCAGCAGAAGTGGTATTCCTAGTTGTGCTGATATTAGTTACATTGGGGATGCTTCCAGCAGGAGTAGTAGTGGTAGGAACATTAGAACGATCAGATGTAATTTTGGTTGGAATATTTATTCTGGGGTAGTAAAGGGAGGAGTAGCCATCGTTGGAATTATCCGGGAGGGATTTTCAAGAGGGAAAAACGCCTACAATTCTTTTGAGGGTTCAATACTTGCTGTAACACTAAATTCCCTTAAGTTATATTGTTGTCAAATAATTAATGTAATTGCCTTGTAATGATTAATATTTAATCATGTGCCATTCTCTAAGTTATATTTTGAATGATAATGACTCGAAAAAGGCAAAGACAAATAAAATTATTAGCGAAAACAACGCTTATTCATATCTAGGGTGTCGTAGTGTGTGGAAAAATGAAGTTACTAAGCCCCTTTTTGGAGGACGTTTTTAACCGACCTTTTTAAGCCTGTTTTTTATAACAAAAAAAAACACAAAAAAACTATAAAGGCGTGTTTAGTAAAATCGGTTAAATAACAATTTAAACAGTCAGCAAGGAGTCCGTAGGTATGGTGGGGTTTTTGAGCAAAATACTGAACAAGAGCCAAACGAGTCAATTTAAGGTTAGACACAATCGGAATGTCAAAATAAGCAATAATACAAGAATTGATACAAACTTGATTACCGAGCCGAACAGAAAGGGCAAAGGGCTGGTGAGAACGGGGATCAAACACAAGCATTTCACTTTTTATTGTTATTAAACAAAAGCAAATAAAGTCATTAGCGAAAACAACGCTTACATCGTCTTTCAACAACCATCACGAAAACCCCTTGGGTTGTCTATGATAGAAAGAGGTACAAAATATTCATATTTACGGAGTCGTAGTGATAAGCATCGGATCCCATGGTTTGATTTGTGACTTCCTATTGTACAGATCAAAATTCCTTTCATAATGAACTTTCCTACAAACATTCATCTATAAATCTTCCGGTTTGAAATGCTTTATTTACATAACCTATCCCACCACACTGCTATCAATATTTCTAAATAGCACATTGATCTAAATTGAAGACACTGAAAAAGAAAATCTCCGTCGTTTGATGGGTTACTCCGAGACACTCATAGCATGGCACAGTGCTTCTACATGAGTACTTAGCCTTGCTATTCCAAATGTGCAGTGAGCAGGGACTTCGAAGATACCTGCCAACTGTGACAGTTGCCGGACATCCAATATCCAGAAGAAGGATCGAAATTCAGTGCTTTGTAGAAGCTACAGGCCAATCACCATTTTGTCGATTATCAGAAAGGTATTTGAGAAGGTATTGCTGTCCCTTATTATCTCGTATGCTTTAATGGGAGACAACCAACTTGAATTCTGGAATGAATTGTGCTGTAGACACGCCCATCCGCTGCTAAAAACAATAATAATAACTACATCTATGATCGAAAAGCCGCTGTTTGCGTGAACCATCGCATTATCCAAGTTCTCCATGATTGGTACTCCCACACTCACATCCGTCTTGTTTTGGGATGGGAAATAATCGGTTGACACTGTAAGCAAAATCTTTCTGAACCCACTGAGCTTTTCAAGGCAGTTCGCAAGGGTCTGCTCTAAGCCCCGTCATTTTCAATCCTGGAAATCATTCCGTAATATAGACTCTTACGAGGGACATTTTTTCAAATTTTTATTTCCTATGCACACAACTTGTTGCTCCTAAGCAGGACACTAAGGGGTTTACAAGAAAATCTTTGCCTCCTAGTAACCTATACATAATTATAGGTCCACAAATCAACAGAGAAAAGACGGAATTTACCGTTTTTAGCAGCACTAACTCGACCAATCCTGATCTCGCCCTTGACAGTACCAGAATCCAGAAGTCCCAGTCGCTGAAAATCCTTAGTATCACTTCAGACGCTTAGGTCAAACCAGACGCTTGTTAACTGAATCAGTCTGTAAACATATCCCTTCGGCACATGGAAGAGCTGTCAAATACAAGTGATCAATCAGTTGGTTTGTTATGTCAAAATTTTTTAATGCCGCCGTCTCCCCCAAATCTGGCACATAATTTCCCTTGTGGTCAATTAAAACGGTCTAAATTGAACGGAAACCATGAGTAATAGTGCCTTTGTCTAGAGCCAAAACAAATGGATGGCAAATAGTTCCCCTCCAAATCGTTTTTGGCCCCTGTGCATTTTATGACAAAACGTAGCGTCTGGCAACAATTATATGGTAGCCATTTTGGCAAAAAAAATCCAAAATATGACTCCAAAGGTAGCGCGACCTTTTGTAGCACCCAGACGACAGCTCAAAATATTGTAGCACTGATCGTTTTATGTAGGAGGATCCATTAACAAATCTTCAAAGGAAGTTGGTACAAGCTAAGACTATCTTAAAGCGTGTTATTGGTTTTCAAATTGACATTCTCAAAGCCTATTATTGGTTATATTGGTATACAAAGCCTATTATTGGTATACGTAATAATTTAGAAAATATTCTGCGAAAAAGAAGATCTTCACATAGGACTAAAAAGTCATATTGAATATTTTAAATATTAAACAAGTCATAGCAAATATTCCTAACATTAACCAACAATAAAAATATGACAATTATAAATGAACAACAAAATAAATTTATAAAAAGATTTTGAAAAATGAGTTTTTTCAAAAAAAAAATGTAAACGAGTTATATCTAACATTTTTAAACGAGTTATAATTGCATATTGCTATATAATAGTCATATTTCATAGAATTACTCACCAATAAACGCAATTTGGAATCTCAATACTTTTATGCCTCCTCAAAAGGCTCCATGGTGAGGGATACAAGGGGACAAAAAAAAAACAATATAAATAACAACCAAAAAAAGATAAATCGCCAAACAACATAGGAGATTAAAAAGAAACCATACCTGAGGCCTAGGTCAAAGCACACAGAAGACCATCATATATCATAAAATAAAGATTCAGGGGACATCAGCTCAACAGAGGGAAAAAAATATTCTGTTTGATTCTTAACTAAATAGTCCTTAAGAATCCTTTTAAAAGTCCCAAACGAGTGGCATCCCTGTATTAAAGAAGGTAGGGAATTCTAAACCTGATAACAAGCAGTGTCGGTGTTGAAATCTGACCGTAGAGTAGGGATAGAAGGAATGCAGTTATTATATGAACGACGAAAGTTGTGTGAAGCTGAATCAGAAGTAAACTGAGTTTTTGAAGATTGCCACGAAGCTGACGAAAGACAAAAGAAGCACGGAAAGGATGTAGGTTTTACAAATAGCTTTAGATCAATAGAGTATATCATAGCACATGTTATTCCTTTGTGGACCAAGATAATTTTTCTATGCCACGAAAAGTTAACACTCAGATAACGGTACAACAGACGGAACGATAAGGCAAACAATTTTTCTGTTTGTAAGTTTAATCAAAGAAGAATAAGAAGAATAAAACACATTTTTTATTTTTGGTTACTATGCATTGTGGCTCGATTTTTACTAGGTTGCAGCCACTGCTACAGCCACACACAGAAAAAAACATCATTATTATTGGGTAGATCTAGTAAAGAACGAATCCCATAAAATCAGGCAGCAGTCACTTAAATGACATCATCTTGTAGATGACGATGTAGTTTTCGCTAAAAATTATATTTTATTTTAAAGATTATTTGAGATGGTGTATGCGAAATATTCATCACTATCAGTAGAATTCTGAGATACATTTTTAAGCTTAGCACGGTAGCGTAGCTAAGCTATTATAAAATAGAAATTCTCATTAGCGGGTTAAACATTTGCAAAGTATCTCAATAAAAATATTTTTTTAAACTAACGCCTCCTTCCTAAAAGTAAAAACTCAACGTTCTGCTCCAGCGTAAATTTTATCATATTAGCTGCCATAAAAATAAACAAAATACAACGAATATCAAAATCCAGAGCCAAAACATTCCAACACCATATACCAAAATGTAAAGAAAAATGTAGCAGATTTAATAGAAGGAAAAAAAAAATCAACATGACACACATCTCTTCTCACAAGGAACAACCAAACCAGACTAACAGTAGAAAGATACACTTTATAAAGAAAAAAAAGAGAAAACAAAAGTAGCAGAAAAAAACACTGATAAAAAAACGCGATAGAGAAAACAGTAAAATATAAATAACGACTCTTAATATAATTTTCGACTTTTTTTATCGAGAAATCTAGTACTGAATAAAAATATGCATATTTAAATGTTTTTCCTTTCTTTCATTATTAACTGCCATAACCATAGAAGTCATCAAAAATAATCATCTTACAGTTGCTAAAGAACAGCCGTAATTAATAAAGCAATAAAACAAAAGTACAGACTGTCTTTAATAGAACTCAGTAAAAACTAAAAAATATTTGCAGTTTATTTTTTTCCTTTGTAACTTATACAATAGCCCCCTTACGCCCTGTTTTGATGTGGTGTAATGGCTTGTCTTGATCAGTGAATAATAATAAAAACGACCCTTCCTTTTTGGGCAATAACGTGAAAAACGAATATGGCTAAAGTAGAACTCTGTTTAACTTGTTCATATTGATGTAATACATGGTAGGTCCGAAATGGCTATTGCTTCAGAAGCAGACAAAGGCGTGGTCTTTTCTACATTCAATAAACCGAGGTGATTCGCATTTTGGTACCATTTATCGTACCTATATGAAAAATTATCTTCTTTTTTTTTATTTCCATTCTTTTCTAAGTAATGAATGGCTTTTCTATTTAGGGACAGGTCAAATAATTTCCTAAACCTAAAGGCCCGCATCTGCCAAACTAGCAAAATTTGGTCGTAACAATGTTACGAGCGTGTGCCATGAGGTAACAGAAAATTGTTGGTGAATTTTTATAGCAAAATAAAATGTTATTGACGGATTTTGATCGCAAGTTCAAATCACGATAAAACTTGCAAATTTCTTCTGCTGGAAAATAAATGGAGGTGGGCTGGAAAATAAATGGAGGTCGAGCCCTGGTGTCGCTGATTATTCGGCTTAGAACAAGGGTCAGTGGTCTGACTCATTAAGCTTAGCCAAAGTCCATACAACTCCAGAAGAGTACCTGGAGAAATTCAGGGAAGGTGAATAGGAATAGCTTGTAAGAGCAAAAAATACCT
Organism: Artemia sinica; assembly: GCA_027921565.1. Taxonomy (NCBI): domain Eukaryota; kingdom Metazoa; phylum Arthropoda; class Branchiopoda; order Anostraca; family Artemiidae; genus Artemia; species Artemia sinica. The sequence goes on from CM051260.1 coordinate 26,882,341, forward strand.
GACTACCAAGCCCCCTCCCCCCCCCACCGCCCCCTTCATTGCATTTCCTGGCTGACGGGCCAAGATCAGAAGCATCGGTAGGTACTGTAAATTGCAGTGCAGTATCCCTTTTTTTACCATCCTCAAATTTCATGAGAAACTTACTTTCTATAATTTATCGATTTGTCGATAAAATTGTTTAGCGACATCGATGTTTCCATGCATTCAACTAATTAACTAATTGCCGCCATAATTAATTGCTAACCAGTAGGTCGATCACCACCTCAATTAATTCAAGAGACCGTAGCTTACGGCAACGAAAATTCCAGCTTAAATATTCGTCATTTGGTAAGTACATCTGGAGAGCTTCTAATTAAGAATAAGGACAAGGGTTTTTTGTTTTCATCATAATGCTAAATCATTTCACAAAAAAAAAAAAAAAAAAAAAAAAAAAAAAAAAAAAAAAAAAAAAAAAAAAAAAAAAAAACTCAAACGGCAAACATAAAATCAAGACAGTAAAAACGATATTCTGGTTTCAAATTCGAAAAATTCTTTTTCCAAGGAAAGCAAAACATAAAAAGGAAAAAAACTACAATTTGAGAAAACAATAAAAACAATGGCAAACAAAAAAAAAAAGAAGGACAAAACACTCGCATCAAAGCAAAGCTCCTGTAGTAGTTTGTTCAGTCTACTCTTTTCGACAATTTGTACTTTGGAAGTTAAGTTAAAATAAGAGTCTTTTTCCATCTAATGTTTCCTTCACGTAAAATGTAATATTTCTTTTCATACCTTGATTTCCCTTTGAAAAATATTTCTACATGTGAAATTTAAATATTCGTATTATATTTATTCACGGTTTTGACTGAAAATTTTCGTATTTTATAGTTTTTCTTTTCTTTTCATTAGCATAGAACGTACGTCTTTTACACTAAGCACGGCAATATACAGTAGTACGAACAATTCATGCATGAATGTTACAAATATAACGTAGTAGAAGGAGGAGGGGGGGGGGGGGGTTCTTTGGCTCAAAACTCAAATAAACCCTTTTGACACTCTTTTTTGTTCAGATGTGCGATGTTCATTTAGTTTTTCGTGGCCCCGAAAAAGGGGAGGGGTTTAGCTCCAAACCATGGAAATCTGGGCTATACGTGTGCAAACAATAGCATAAATCTAAACCACGATGTTTCAGCATTTTGACACAAATTGTTGAAATGTAAAAGACAATTCCAGATAGTATATAGTTCTATATGAGCATAACACGCTACCAGAGAGTACATACAGCTCTTATTCCTTTTTTCGTGTAAAACTTATATTTATGATAGGAAAAAATTTCTAATAATAAAAAATAAACGCCCCCCACAGTAGATATCTACTCTCATATGCTCACTTCCAGAACTTTGACAAATTAAAATGCACCACATTTCAGAGCACCACATTTCAGGTTTTCATGAGAAGCTAAAACATCCTCTGGTTTCGCTGGTTTGGTATGCTATGAAAATCTACTAATTTACAAAAGCTGTATAAGTATTTAGTCAGCAACTACCAAACGTATAAAAGGCTGAAAAGAATATTTTAACTGGCAGCTGGTATTCCATGTGAAAGGCAGGGGAAAACTGAGCTGATGAAACAAACTCGCAATAACAAACTGTGAGTAAAGAGTAACTCGTGCTAATAGTAACCCAAACTCTAAAAAAACAATTCCTAGCAATATATACACAAAACAAAATTTGCTTTTTATGTGATTATAAATATGTATAATTCACGAAGTTTAAAATTACTCATAAAAAGTTGTGAGTCTAAGATAATTTGCCACATTTTCAGAAAAAGGAGGAAATATCCCCAAAATGGGAATTATTATCTTCTTCATTAGTAATGATGACTTCTGTTGTTGCTAGAAATTCCGATTAGCTAGTAATAAAAAAAAATAATAATAAAATCGAAAAGTTCACATAAATATATAGTGACAATAAATCTATGACCACATTTCAACCAAAAAATTACCGGCTCTCAAAATACTGTATTCTAAAATACAGTTTATCCTGTACTTTCATACAAAAATATTTTTTTAAAGGTTTGCTTGTAACATGAAGACGAGTATCTTCATTTAGGGCATTAGCCTAGTCAGACGGCAACGTCCTGTTTTAGATTTTATAAGAACAAACGAACTAGTTGGTGTCTTTCAATAGGTGACGTTAACCAAATTCCAAGCTTCTTTCTTTACTATTTTTGCAAAATAGAATTTTCCATAATTTTTCCCCAAATATCCGTTTTGTATGTAGAAAAATTAACTTTCAACAAAATTTGAATTTTCATAAAGTTTTACCAATCAATGCAACTTCTGAAGTTTCAATGAGCTAGTAACAAAAAAAATTTCACGCGAAAGTATAGTGACGTTAAATCAATCTCACAAACCAAATTTAACGTTCTTGCTTTATTATTTTTAAAGAAATAAAATTTTCGACAATTATTTCCCCAAAATATCCGTTTTGTTGGAAAAAAATTCACTTTCAACAAAATTTAAGTTTCCATAAAGTTTTATCGATTTATACAATTTTTTAGATTATCATATATATAGAAAAAAAAACATATCAAGTAAGAAGTACACAAAAAAAACAACCAAATATCTGCATAATTCAGCTTCTCTCAACTCTCAAAAGAAATACATTTCAATAAAAAATACAAAGAACTTATCACGCATAAATAAGTCAGCCCTAAATTAAAATATCAACAACAAATTTATCTCACTAAATGGCGTGTTTCCTTAAGAGGAACTATTTTCTTGGCACACACCATAGATCTATCATGAGCACTGAACAGACCCACACAACTACAGTGGAATGTATTTGATTTGCCTAAAATATCTATCAGTATTTTTCAATTTATCACAGAGCGTTTTCCTCATCTCGGTCAGACTGAGGACCGGCTTGCCATTTAAACTTGGATTTCATCACCCAGTGTTGCCCCTTCGAACCATCACATCGCTTTAATATGGGTAACGTAACATCCCTAATTTCAGGTTTAGAAAGACAACGTCCAGAAGATATGTGATGAATTGAACCCGTGGAGTCATCATACGTCTGTAAAAAGAATAGAGTCGTTGACACAGAAGATTATAATATAAGTCCTGCTATTACACTACATTATAATAAAAAAATAATGTTACTCGTGTTCGAGAAGAGCAAAATTTGTTTTCGAAAAGGAAACGAGTGACAGAAAAAGAGAGATCAAGACACTGAGGGAGGGGAAAAGAGTAGAGAGACAGAGTTTGAGTGTGAGAAAGGGTGGGGGAGACATGGAACAAATGAAAAAGAAGGGTAAATTATATCTATCCCCGTCAGAATTTATTTTCCGGTGTTATTAAAAAATATATGTAATAGAATACAATAGAATAGTTTTTATCGAAATGTTGATCGTAAATGTTTGGGGAAATGATGGGCATGGGGAGCGGGTGATTCCCCTCCGATTACTTTCGACTATTAAAAAGGTCAATAGCCCTCTCAATTTCCAATCTTAAAATTTCGACAAACCTTTCTATAAAAGCCTTATATGCCCCCAGGACATATTACAACTTTAGCCCTAAGGGCTGTGGGGGGGGGTTGTCATGCTCAAAGACATAATTTTCAGACCCTTCAACTACTTTTAACGCAATGGCAATATCAAAATTTTGATCGGAAGTGTTTGGGAAATGATTGGCATGGGGGGGAGGGCATTCGCCCTACAATCGCTTGTGACAAAATTTTCAAAATTTTGATTGAATGTGTTCGGGAATATGATGGGCGCGAGAGGGAGGTTAGTTACCCGACAATCACTTTCGACTATTAAAAAGGGCACTAGCCCTTTCAATTTCCAATCGAATGAGCCCTGTTTGAAGTTTCTACAGCAACACTTTCTATAAAAACATTATATACCCTCACGGCATAACTTACAACCCTCTTCCTACAAGCTACAAGGCGGAAAATAGGGTGAGTTGACAGATTCGTATAAATCTCTGTAAATAAAAATGACTATATGTCTGTATTTATGTATTACTTGCTGTCTTGTGTATTACTACACTGTTCTTTCGATGGCCAAGAAAGATTAAGAAGTTGTTGAGTACTTTCTTGCGAAGGTTTTAGATATGGAATCCCCCCTCCCATAGGGCCCTCTTAATCTTTCGAACACTTTTCGTGCAACAATACCTGACGGTCAAGCTAAAGATCCTAGCCTGATTTGTCAAATATTTTAAAATTAAAATTACGATCATTATTTTAACCAATGAGAGGTTCCTATTTTAGTAAATATGGCACAGTCCACATTTCTGACCTATGAATAAAGTGAATATACTATTGGATGCCATTTTTTTATGTTCCTTGCTAATATAATAATCGCTTTTGTCGCAAATTTAATTTTAAACCCTTTTGGATTCTTGAAAATAATAATTTTTTTCTGTATTTTTGGGTACAAAGAAAAGGTTTAAAACATTGGTTTCAAACTTACGATTTTATTATAAATCCATTTTGTTAGGGTAAGACAATTCACAAGCATTGATTTGCCAAGATTAAGTTGATAAAAAAATCCAAAACAATTTCGTAACTTTTCCATCTGCCATGTTTCTTCCGTCGGCTTTGAGATTTTTCGACATTAATTAAAACAAATTTTTCCACAAAATAAGTTTTTCAAAAAAAAGTAAAGAACTCCAATAAACCAAAATTTAACAAAAACTGAATCAAATAATCTACCGAGCATACAACTACCACAAATCAGTATCAATAAATAAATGAAACCCAAAACAAACAGAAATTAAAATAAAAAACAGAGTCGAACTCAAAACGAGCAAAAATTAATATGAGTAGGGTTCTAAACCTCTATGCTTTTTAATGGCCGGAATATTATTTGTACTTTACTGAACGAAAATTCAAATGAATTTACTGAAAAAAATGTGCATTGTCAGTTTAATATACGCATGCTGATATTTATTCCTTAAAATCTTAATTAATTTTTGATTTCTTAAAGTTATAAGAATGAAAACATTTAAAAGAATTGTTCTTATTTCTATTCGTTTTATATTGACATAGTCTTTTTCAGGGAAAAATACTGAGCCTCTTCTAAAGTTAAACAACCATCCCTTCCATAAAAACCTTAAATATCCCCTGGGCATAACTTACAACCCTTGCCCCTAATCTCTGGGGTTTGTTTCAACCACAAAAGCCTTGTTATATGTTACTTAGACTATTTTGAATAGAATGGCTATCTCAAAATTTCTATTAGATGCATTTCGGGACAATACGACGTGTGTGTGGAGGGGCGGATAGCTGCCCTCTGATCACTTTGACTCTTAAAAAAAGCACTAGAACGAAGTTTATATGACCATACTTTCTATAAAAACCTTATATGCCCCCAGGGCATAACTTACAACCCTTGCCCTGAGGGCTGGGGGGATTTGTTATCCTCAAAAACATAATTTCCATACCTTTCAAATACGTTGAACAAAATGGCTATCTCAAATTTCGAGTGGATGTGTTTGGGGAAATGATGGGCTTGGGGGGGGGGCATTTTCCCTCTTGATCACTTTCTACTAATAAAAAAGGCACTAGTCCTCTCAATTTCCAATCGAATGAGCCCTTTTGAAGCTTCTACGACAAAAATTTTATAAGAACCTTACACGCTCCAAGGGCGCAGAGTACGATCATTGTTCTGAGGGCTATGTGGGGAGGGTTGTCATCCTCAAAGGGATAATTTCCAGACCTTTCAACTACGTTGAACAAAACGGCCATATCAAAATGTTGATCGTAAATATTTAGGGAAATAATGGGCATGGGGGGAGGGTGATTCCCCTCCGATTACTTTCGACTATTAAAAAGGGCAATAGCCCTCTCAATTTCCAATCGTAAAATTTCGACAAAGCTTTCTATAAAAGCCTTATATGCCCCCAGGGCATATTCCAACTTTAGCCCTAAGGGCTGTGGGGGGGGGGTGTCATACTCAAAGACATAATTTTCAGACCCTTCTACTACTTTTAACAAAATGACAATATCAAATTTTGATCGGAAGTGTTTGGGAAATGATTGGCGTGGGGGGGGGGGATTCGCCCTCCAATCGCTTTTGACAAAATTTTCAAAATTTTGATTGAATACGTTCGGGGAAGTGGTGGGCGTGAGAGGGGGGTTAGTTACTCTCCAATCACTTTCGACTGTTAAAAAGAGCACTAGCCCTTTCAATTTCCAATTGAATGAGCCCTGTTTGAAGTTTCTACAGCAACATTTTCTATAAAAACCTAATATGCCCCCACGGCATAATTTACAATCCTCGTCCGGAGGGTTGTGGGGGTTTTCATCCTCAAAGATCTAATTTTCAGACCCTTAAACTACGTTGAACAAAACGGTTATCTCAACATTTTGATAGGGTGTATTTGGGGAAATGAAGGTCGTGAGAGGGGGTTAGTTGTCCTTCAATCACTTTCGACTATTAAAAGGGACACTAGCCCTTTCAATTTCCAATCGAAATGAGCCCTCTTTGAAGTTTCTACAACAACGCTTTCTATAAAAAAAACCTTTTATGCCCCCAGGCATAACTTACAACCCTTACCCTGAGGGCTGAGGGTTGTCATCCTCAAAGACCTCATTTCCAGAACTTTTAACTACGTTGGACAAAATGGCAATCTCAAAATTTTGATTGGTTGTGTTTGGGAAAATGGTGGGCATGAGAGGGGGGTTAGTTGCCCTCCAATCACTTTCGACTATTGAAAAGGGCACTAGCGCTTTCAATTTCCAATCGAATGAGCCTTTTTTGAAGTTTCTACGACAAGACTTTCTATAAAAACCTTATATGCCCCCAGGGCATAACTTACAACCCTTGCCCTGAGAGGTTTGGGGAGTTTGTCATCCTCAAAGGCATAATTTACACAACTTTCAACTACGTTGAACAAAATGGCTATCTCAAAATTTGATTGGATGTGGTTGGGGAAATGGTGGGCGTGAGAGGCGGATGAGTTGCCCCCCAATCACTTTTGACTATTAAAAAGGGCACTAGCCCTTTCAATTTCCAATCGAATGAGCCTTTTTTGAAGTTTCTACGACAAGACTTTCTATAAAAACCTTATATGCCCCCAGGGCATAACTTACAACCCTTGCCCTGAGGCAGGGGCGTCCTGAGGCTCATTTTATTGGGGGGGGGCGATCTTCGTAGATTTTACCGAATTGCTACCTGATTTATGCCGAATTTTCTGCAGAATTATAACCCTTGCCCTGAGGGGTGTGGGGGGGGGGGTTTGTCATCCTTAAAGACATAATTTCCAGAACTTTCAACTACGTTGAACAAAATGGCTACCTCAAAATTTTGACTGGATGCGTTTGGGGAAAAAGTGGGCGTGAGAGGGGGGTTAGTTGCCCTCAAATCACTTTCGACTATTGAAAAGGGCACTAGCCCTTTCAATTTCCAATTGAATGATCCCTTTTTGAAGTTTCTACGACAACGCTTTATATAAAAACCTTATATGCCCCCAGGGCATAACTTACAACCCTGAGGAGTGTGGGGGGTTTGTCATCCTCAGACATAATTTCCAGAACTTTCAACTACGTTGAACAAAATGGCTATCTCAAAATTTTGATTGGATGTGTTTGGGGAAAAGGTGGACATGAGAGGGGGGTTAGTTGCCCTCCATTCACTTTCGACTATTAAAAAGTGCACTAGCCCTTTCAATTTCCAATCAAGTGAGCCCTTTTTAAAATTTCTACGACAAGGCTTTCTATAAAAAATTTATATTCCCCCAGGGCATAGCTTACAACCCTTGCTCTGAGGGCTCTGAGGGGGTTATCTTCCTCAAAGACCTAATTTCCAGAACTTTCAATTACGTTGAACAGAATGGCTATCTCAAATACTGATTGGATGTCTTTGGGCAAATGGTGGGCGTAAGAGGGGGGTTAGTTGCCCTCCAATTACTTCCAACTATTAAAAGGGGCACTAGCCCTTTCAATTTCCAATCGAATGAGCCGTTTTCGAAGTTTCTACGACAAACGCTTTCTATAAAAAACCTTACATGCCCCAGGGCATAAATTACAACCCTTGCCCTGAGGGCTGTGTGGGGGGGGGGTGTCATCCTCTAAGACCTAATTTCCAGAACTTTTAAGTACGTTGAACAAAATGGCACTCAAAATTTTGATTGGATGTGTTTGGGGAAAAGGTGGGCGTGGAAGGGGTGTTAGTTGCCTTCCAATCACTTTCGGCTATTCCAATTTCCATCGAATGAGCCGTTTTCTAAGTTTCTACGACAACTCTTTCTTATAGGTAGTGCCCTTGTCTAAAACAAAGAAATAAATAATACATTGTGCCAACATCGTTCTTTACTTAGGCAGCTCTGTTGCGCTGCCTAAGAATTAGACACATGGGGAGTCTTTAAGCAGCTTAACAGAATAAGAAGAAAACACGGCGGAATTCTTTTTAATTATTTTATATCCTACTTAAACGTGACAAATCAATACTTGTGGATTATATAATTTTAAAAAATGGATTTATAATCAAATAGCAAGTTTGACACCAAAGTTTTAAACCTTTTTATATTAAAAACTAGAGAGAAAATTATCATTTTCAAGGGTCCAAAAACGGCTTAAAATTAAATTTGCGACCAAAGCGATTATTAAATTCGAATAGACTTTAAAACAGGCATCAAGTGGTATTTTAACATTATTCGTAGGTTAGAAATAAGGACTGCTCTATATTTGTCCCTATTTTAACCAAAAGAAATGAGAACTTCACTTTTCAATTTTAGAACGTTTAATACAATTTTTGCTCGATCCCCTTTTCTTTTCTATTATTTGAAAAAAAAACTACGTTTTCTAAAGAGTTAAAGAGGCTGAGTTACAAGGTCGAACCTTAAAACGTACAGGGATTAGGAGGCACAGTTGGGGGGCTGCCACCCCCCAAACCCCCCGCTTTCGCAACCTTTAAATAAAAAAAAAAAGTTTTTTAAACTGAAAGTAAGGAGCGACATTAAATCTTAAAAACGAACAGAAATTATTCCGTATATGAAAGAGGCTGTGCCCTCCTCAACGCCTCGCTCTTTACGCTAAAGTTTTTTATTGTTTTAAAAAATAAAGTTGTGAGACAGAGTCAAACTTTAGCGTAAAGAGCGAGGCGTTGAGGAGGGCACAGCCTCTTTCATATACGGAATAATTTCTGTTCGTTTTAAGATTTAATGTCGCTCCTTACTTTCAGTTTAAAAAACTTTTTTTTTTTATTTAAAGGCTGCGAAAGCGGGGGGTTTGGGGGGCGGCAGCCCCCCAACTGTGCCTCCTAATCCCTGTACGTTTTAAGGTTCGACCTTGTAACTCAGCCTCTTTAACTCTTTAGAAAACGTAGTTTTTTTCAAATAATTTCTGCACTTTTTGTACAGTTTATTACTTATTATTGCTTGACTAACTGTTAGCTGATCGTGTCAGGAGTTAAAGTTGGGGGGCTACCGCCCCCCAAACCCCCGCTCTTGAACATTCTTGTGTTAAGGCTTTTAATTCCTGAATACTCAAATCACGTCGTACAGGGTGCCTCCTAATCCCTGTACGTTTTAAGGTTCGACCTTGTAACTCAGTCTCTTTAACTCTTTAGAAAACGTAGTTTTTTTCAAATAATTTATGCATGAAGAGAAGACTTCCAAAATGTGGTGCACAATCAGTTTCAAGTGCAACCCGCAAGATGTCCCTTATCTGGGTGTGTCTTACCAATCTGTAAAACTAGGAAAGCCTCTTTAACTCTTTAGAAAACGTAATTTTTTTCATATAATTAAAAAAGAAACTGAGTTTCTTTTTTAAAGTTTATATTCAGTATATAAAAAATTTGCTCTGACGGTGAATCGAACCCGGGTTTTCCGCCTGACAGTCTGAAGTATCAACCGTGGACTAATGAGACACAATTGTAATTGTTTTTTAGTAAATGGAATCTATTTTCGCAAAGCAAATTCCCACAAAACTTGATATTTGGTTTTTGGAAAACAGGGAAGGAGTGATCAGATTGAGCTGAAATTTCGAGGATAAGCTCCCAGGCCCCAGGAAAGCTTATCCTCTAAATTTCAGCCCGATCAGACAACGTTAAAGGGGGATTGTGGTGGGAAAAATTAACATGGGCTATTATAGGAAAACGAGGTTTTTCGTAAATGTAAATTCGGGGGATAATTTTTTTCGGTCTGAAAATATCAAAAGGCCCTAACAGGTCAAATTCTGCTTCGAATGAGTCCTCATTCACCCGGATCAGTTGTCAACTGTGGCCTGTAGGCGTGGATAACAAAAAAAAAGAGAAATGAATTTTAAGTGGCTATATTTGGTTTTTTGAAAACAGGGAAGGAGTGATCGGATTGAGCTGAAATTTCGAGGACAAGCTCCCGGGCCCTAGGAAAGCTTAACCTCTAAATTTCAGCCCAATCGGACAACGTCAAAGGGGGGCTGTGGTGGGAGGGTCGGAAACTTCCGGCCCAGTTTACCCCATGAAGACAAAGTCAGAGGAGGATGAAATTTTGCATGTTTCTCAGTTTGAGCTTGGGCTACAAAATGCGATCACCGTCGTCTCTCTGCGGCCTCTAGGACCTGAAATCGCTTAACATTGTGGTGGGTCGCCTCTTTATAGAGGCACAAGTGTGCCTCCTTGATAAAGTCGGAGGGGGGTGAAATTTTGCACATTTCTTAGTTTGAGCTTGGGCTACAAAATGCGATTACCGCTGTCTCTCTGCGACCGCTAGGACCGGATATCGCTTGCGGGCTCTTATAGGAAAACGAGCCCGCGTTTTCGCGGGCTAGCCCGCTTATAGCGGGTTCTTATAGGAAAACGAGGTTTTTTCGTAAATGTAAATTCGGGGGATAATTTTTTCGGTCTGAAAATATCAAAAGGCCCTAACAGGTCGAATTCTGCTTCGAATGAGTCCTCATTCACCCGGATCTGTTGCCAACTGTGGCCTGTAGGCGTGGCTAAGAAAAAACAAGAAATGATGATGAATTTTAAGTGGCTATATTTGGTTTTTTGAAAACAGGAAGGAATGATCGGATTGAAATGAAATTTCGAGGATAAGCTCCCGGGCCCTAGGAAAGCTTAACCTCTAAATTACAGCCCAATCGGACAACGTTAAAGGGGGGCTGTGGTGGGAGGGTCGAAACTTCCGGCCCAGTTTTACCCCATGAAGATAAAGTCGGAGGAGGATGAAATTTTGCAAGTTTCTTAGTTTGAGCTTGGGCTACAAAATGCGGTTACCGCCGTCTCTCTGCGGCCTCTAGGACCTGAAATCGCTTAACATTGTGGTGGGTCGCCTCTTTATAGAGGCACAAGTGTGCCTCCTTGATTAATCACAAACACTCCTTTTTTACGCATTCTGAAGAATGTAAAAAAAAAAGACCCAGTAAGGCTTAAAATAACCTGAAAAGATTTAAACTCTGGGTTAAGCGTAAAGTTAGCAAATGTTCTAACTTCGCCGAAAATTGACGAATTTTGAATTTTAAACTTTAAACAGAGAATAAGCAATTCTAATTGATACTGAATCAAAAACTTTTTTCTGTTTCTACTTATATTTGTATAAACAAGCTTCAAGTGTGTGGAATATGCTTGGAGAATCTGTGTTTCTCATATGGACAACTGTGGGTGCTTGCTTCACGCGTGGAAAAACCTTCAATTTATTCGCATATACACCAGACAAAAAAATTGTACATCCGAGAGTACTCAAATAAATGAATAGATGTAAAATAACTACAATTTATTAACCTTGAATTTCCTTTCTTTTGATATGGCAGCAAGCCACGATGGGTAAACTAGAGCAAAATAAAACTAAACCCAATACGGGGTGGGGGGGCCATCCCACTGTATGCACTAGTGCATGAAGTCTAAAATAGCTTTCTTCTCTTTTCCTGCCTTGATGTCTTTTAACACGTTCTTTTTCTTTCTTTTTATGAGCTTCCCACTTAATATGCCGCTAGTTTTGATTAGCCGATACAAGAGAAATGTTCCAGAGATAACATTCTAAAAAATAGAAAGGATGGCGAATAATTTCATAATTATCCTAAGCCAAGTTGGAGGTAACCATGAAATGATTCTAAAGTCAGCACTTTTCTACCCCTTCACGCTGAAGCTCTCAACATAGTTACCAAACCCAGTTTACCTGACCGTAGGCAACCATAGCAGTACCTATTTTTCCATTTTGAAACGGAGAATGAACTCACCCATGCTTGATTTCCTCCGAGACCATGACATCGAACCAGCTTCACAGTGCGATCATTACCTGAAGCATCTAAGCAGTTATCATCGGACATTATCTGCTGCCGCTTAGTGTAGGCGAATACCTGATTCCCGCCAAGACCATGGCAATAGGACACGCCCACATTTTCATTACTTTTTCTTCCCATTGTATCCAAACAGGTGCCTGCATCAGCATTTCGGATCTAAAATATATTATCAAGTACAGCCTCTCTATGTGATAAAGCAGCTCCAAATTATCCAAGAAGTCAATTTTCAAACAATGGCCCTTTAGATATATTTTAGAAATAGGTGCACATATTATACTTAGCTGAAATCTGGAAGTAGGGGACAGAGGACCCCAAAAATTATTACATGTCTTAATATTTATAGGAATGTTTTTACAATTACAGCATTTAAAATTTCTTGGGATAAATTGTACTATAGATAACTATATTAATAAATGATAGTCAGTTTTTTTTTTATTTTTCAAAACAATGTTAACATTATTTTATTCTTAACAAAGCCTATCCTAATGAAGAAAGTGTAGAAGTAAAATAAGTTAATTTAATAGAGAAACTATGGGATCAATGAGAGCTATTATCATGGTTAACTGGGATCTTACAATTTGGTCACAAAAAATTGCATTTAATGAAATGGATTTTTATTGATAGGTGATTCGTTTACTATCAAGGATATACAAAAATGTTTCCAGCCGTATTGGTTCACAAGTTGTTTTGACAAGTCATTGTTCAAAATTCAGTTTTAAACTAGAGGATTTTCAAATTGTAACAAAAGTAATTACTTGCTGATATATAAGAAAGAATGTTTTGAAGGGGAGGAAATCAACTTTAACGGACAAAATGATTTTTGAGTTGTTATCATATATAAGAACTAAAATAAGTTAAACAAACTCACCTCACCCAAACAAGAACTAATATAAGAACTACAATAAGAACTAAATAAGTAAAATAAGAATTAAAGTAAGATAAACAAACTCACCTCCCCTAAATAATAATAATCCAAAGGCATCGGTGATTCCGGATATACAGTCTCGAGGAACCAGCGGAAAGAGCGACACTTCAGGTCCTTTCTTAACTTAACTCGATCTGATACATCGCCAAGGTCTACACTACGCGCAGCTGTGAAAAAAAATGGCAGGTTAGTCGCACATTTCAATAAAATTCTCTATCGACAGGAATGACAGGCTATATGAGATCAAGGCTGTTATTCCGTGTTTGGTATTTTGTGCAATTTTTGTTAAAAAAATAAATATAAAGACACTTTTACATCATCCAATTTTCTATTTTACTTTACGCTAAGTGAAGTTCTTGTAAATGATCATCTAACAACAAACTGATCATTAGGTTTAGACTA